>BGNK01003237.1:2976-13063 GCA_003297005.1 Symbiodinium sp. clade A Y106 | reverse complement strand
CCCCGCCCTTCACCCTCAATTCCTACTAAGCACTGGGTGGAGGGTAACGATCTTTGGGCCTCTGGGGCCTTTTGGCTTGGGTTGTGGGTTGGCGGGGTGGTAGCGGCACAAGTTGGTGGCACGGAAAAGTGTTGATGGACAACGTCTGCGGTGCAAGGCAACTGTGCAGAAGCACTCGCTGGTGGTGGCACAAGTTTGGAGGCACAAGTTGGCGGCGCAAGTTGGTGGTGGCGAGAGTGTTGGTGCACCACTTTTGGGGTGCAAAGCAAGTTTAGGATGCGGCACCACCCAGTTGCGCCACCACCTGGTGGTGGCTCTTAAAGTTGTTTTGCACCAACACTTTTCCTTCGCCACCAACTTCCACAAAGTTGCTTTGCACCCCAGACGTTGTCTATCAACACCAAGCCGTGCCACCAACTTGTGCCGCCGCCCACTTGTGACACCGGCTTCTGCCACCAACACTTTCACTACTTGGGGGGGTTAGGTAGGGCATGGTGGTGCCGGGGGGTTGGGGGGTTGCGGGGGTGGAGGGGAAGGGGGGCGCCTACCACGGCTGCGGCTGGGGCTGGATGTGGCCGAACGGTGAGAGTTTGTGGTCTGAAAATGAGCGCGGACACCGGGGCACACATGCGGCGTCATTTGGGAACTTTTGAGGGGGACCGCGCACCAGGGAGACGCGACAACCCTCAATATTTGAGGTCGATCGGGCCACTGCCACGTTTCTGGAGTGGGTTTGGTCCCCGGACGCCAGCTTAAAACCTGCAGCTCTCTGATTTTCCAGTCCGGCATCGCTGCGAATCGGTGGATCTGTGCTGTCCTGGGCACAACGAGATTGACCACTGTTGTCACACATAGCATCGATCCTCCCTACCAATCCCAAGTGTTCCATCGTGCTTTCGAAATTGCTACTAATACTACTCGTATGAGACAGGGCCCCAGTGTGTCTTAAATCGCTAGACCTGAACTGAAGCAAGAAGCTGAGCCAGTGCCACGGAAGCAGGAGGAGCCAACTGCGTCCTGACCCGCGAGATGTCCAAGTAGCGAGGGCAGGAGAGGCAGGTAGGGAAGTGCAAATACAAGTTTAGGAGAGCCAGAGACGGCGAGAGAGGCTGTATGGACTGATCGTTGCCGACATAGGACCTCAATGACAAGTAAACGACAAGAGCAAGCTTGGATCATGCAAACTAGAAGACGAATGACGGATGTGGTATCCAGGGAAGGGCATGGGCAGTCTGCATCTGAATCTGCTGGCTTGGTCGAGGTTTCCGAGTCGGGAGTTGAAGCGGCCTGAGGCCAAGCTCATGAAACCTTAAAGCTTAGGCGCACTGACCGGCCTCCACAAATAAACACAATAGAGAAGACAACTCCCACGCATCCCGGGGCGACCTCGCTGGTCCTGCATGGAAAAGTCAGGTCCTGAAGTGCTACGGGAAAGTTCTGCCAGGTTGGGGCATATGACTCGTTGATTGCTCAATCGCACAGAAGACTCTGACATGCTGCGAGTCTTCCTGTTCTCTCAATGCTGCCTACTAGGCATATGCCAGCCTCAAGAGGCTTGAGGATGCCGAATCTTGAAAGGTCAGTTCTGATGAAGCGATTTTCTGCAATGTTAGGTCCAGGTGGATGAAGTCTGAAGAGCACTTCGTGTTCCTGCATATTGGAACGCTCTGAGATGCTCTGAGACTTTCTGTTCCAAAACATCTCGGCACTCTGACGAAACCGGCACTGGACAGAGATTGATGCTAAACATTCCCGGAATGTTTGCAACTTCTTGTGGGGGACTGATGTAGCTTCATAGCAGAGCAAAGTCTACGGTGGTGCTTTGTGCCTCTCTGTAGTAGCCCTTCTGAAGAGATGCCTGACTCAAATGAACCTTCATGCCAAGAAGTCCATTAGGCCCTGTGCTGCTCATGACTGAGTTGCTCACAGCTTCGCTTTGATGCGCTCGTAAGCGAAGACACAGATCGTAAGCCTCCGACGTCGAACATGAGATTGGCTCTTGGTGAATTCAGGAAGTCTTGTTAACTCCTGTTCGGCATGGACTTACCCTGACTCAGACTCTTCGATCCGATCGCTTAGCTAGCTTCACGTTTGCAGTCCGCATTTGCTGGCACTGGATCCAGACAGAAGCCCTGAACACGAAGGCTAGGACTCCGGCTCCGTCAAGGTGGGCACTTGAAAGAACGAATCTAGCTTTTTTAATAAGGTGTCCGGCTCAGCTGGCTGGCACCACTGGAACCAGCTGCCACATCTCATGCACTGTTAGCCTCCTGGAGATTATCGGCTGCAGCTGCAGTAGCAGGAGGCATTGGCAAAAAGACCGGCCGTCAGCTTACGGCTTACCTGCTGGCCTCTCACTTGTTTCGATTCATGGGCGCGACAGACATCAAGTTCAACCCAACCAAATGGTTTCCAGCTACTATGTTAGCCTGGCGCCCTGCCGCAAACCTGGCATCTTCGAGTTTCCACCGAACTTAACGACAGTGCTGTTGCAATTGCCATTGTGCTGAAATTCTGAATTCGTGTTGTTGTCCGCATAACACCCTGCAGTGCGACGCCGCACGGAAGAGGTCAGTGCGAAGGGGTTGGGGGACAAGCAGGTACGGTATCCTGGATCCGTGAGGCCGGTGCGTGCACACCCAACCGTCCCCCTTGTATTGCCTCGGCGTGAGCCAGGATACACGGGCGAACGCCCCATCCATTAAGGCTCCAGCACCTGGGAGGTGTGTGGCCTAGCAGCTTCGAGCACTCAAACCTTAGCATAGCTCTGACGATATGCAGGTCTACAACACAAAAAACACGAAACCAATGTCAAAACGAAAGGGCCTCTGTCTAGTTCCTGGATGTTCAGAGTTCTCAGTGCTTCAATGTGGCTTTGGGATGGCACAGTTCGCACGATTCAGGTTTCGGGCTTGGCCGAAACGAAACCCCAAGCACACAAACAGCAACACCATGATATAGCAAGATGCCACGCCGCAAAACAGCATCGAAACTATCGGAACTCAACACCAACTCAATGTACCGTACACCACTATGCATGATTTTCTGCTGGCCAACAGTCTTGTGCAAAGCTGTTTGTGGGTTTCTGGGGGTGCGGATATAGGACAGTAAGAGTAGCACGAGTACTGCCATCATACGCGGGTATGTATCATATGTATTGGAATCACATCGTGACCAGTCACATCTTCTGACTGGTGCGGGCTTTAGGATGTTGAAGACAAGACCGAGATCAGATGAATAGCGAAAGGAGCTAAGGCGGGACTTTCAACGTCTCAGGGGTGCAGGTACAGCCCCGCTTGGGTTGTCGGCGCTTGCATATGTTTGAGATATCCGTTTTCGCAGAATGCCGGCCGGACCTCCCGGACAGAACTCGACAGAGCTCTAGTTTCACAGCACGAGAAGGGAGGGTCACCGACGAGAACGTGGTTCTGCGCATTCTGCCGTCCGAGCGGCCCTCGTGCTGCAGCAAATGCTTCGCCGCTCCTCGGCTCGGTGGACAGGATGTCGTGCACGATGGGGGCTGGTACCAGCATGCTGCAGAGCTTTGGGCAGGTCAGGGGGGTAAAAGCGCGTTTGGCTGATGAACATGCATGTCCCGGTCATGGTGCAACAAGTTCATCTGAATAGCTATGGCCTGGTTAGACCTACTCTGAGATGCTGATCAGCCACTAAACTAAACCCCACTAAGATCGCACTAGCTGCAAGCTCTTTCCACTTCTCCCTCTCAAACCCTGTGTAGCGCACGAGCAGCCTGGGAGTCAAAACAACAGCCTGTTGTCCGTGCAGCACAGGTCAGGTCTGGAACACCACCCGTACGCACGATGAGTGGCCAAACGCAATCCAAGAACAGATGCATACTTGGAACTGTGCAGATGATCCGAAAGTGGGCTGGCCAGGATGCATCAACATGCGTGATACCCATATCCGGCTGGATTATCAATCATGCCCTTGTAATCTCAGTGCTTGGCCAAAACTGCAACAACATCAAGACCGAAATAGCAAGCCCGCATCATGTCCCACTTTCATCCCACATGTTAAGCCAGGATATCATGACCGGAAACTTGCAAAATGTTGCAAAGATGGTGTGCCGTCAGCCAGTCGAAACCCCACAGCATGGAACCTGAGGCTGTTCATGTCATCCGAATCCACATGCTGCCGTAGCATCCCAAAGCACTCTTGTAGGGGAACATGTCCTGGCACAAGCGACACGCACCAAAAAGCCCGGAGATGGGAGAGTGAGTTGAGAAAGATTCCCAGCTGATGCTGATGAGCTCGCCCTGCGGTTCGCTGAATCCGCCCAGTCATTGGGTCGTACAGTGGGTTCAATCAAAGCCATGCACAAAACTCTGACATTTCCAGGGAAGCACGTGGGGGCGGCCTGGAAGTTCGAATCCCATTTCGGGCATACGGCCGTTGATGGCAGAGATGGAAGAGAAGACTTGAGGTTAAGGGCTTTTGGGGATCAAAGCTAAGACAACATTAATTGCTGCACAGGATGCAGGGTTCTTGGACTAATGTTCTATATCTGTAAATCCGCTCTCATACGCTTATTCCTGGCTTTTCGCATTGGGTAAACGTGCCAGAACATCCAAACAAGGGTCGAAAAGATTCTCGTCTACAGCCTAAACTCCGGTGCTACATTCAGCCCACACAAAACAGATAGCTGTCTGAATGAACCAATGCCTTCAACTGCCTCGGGTTCAGATCGGCTCGCAAAGCAAACCCAAACTCCAAGCCCAACATGCCACGGGGAAGCATAGGCGCAAGGAGTACTAGTCGGCATACCAATAGCCCTCTGGCTGCAAAGCGAAACCCCAACACTACCGACTCACATCGCACAAGATTTCACGAGTCCGGAATTCTTCACGACTCCAAGCGCCAAGATGGCAGCAAAACCAATGCCTCGAAAGCACAAGCCTCTGAAATCCTGCACACCCCAAGCAAAGCTGAAACCTGAAACCGAAAGGGCTTCAAGCGTGCAGCATCCGCGGGGTTTGCCATGGCAACTTGCAGTCCTTAGCCGATCGCTTTGCAAGCATAGGATTCTCCATTGCCAGGTGTTCTCAGCAATGACATTGACAGGTTGTATAGACCTCTATCAACAATATCTCTAGATACGATCTCCCTGTCTCTTTGTCTCTCCCTCTCTCCCTCCCTCATTCGCTCTCTCTCTCTCTCTCGCTCTCTCTCCCCAGTATGAGAGCGTAGACCTGCATGCAAATGTGATAAACCACAACGACGACCACAGCGACCACGACCACCCAGAGACCACCAGCAGATCAAGGAAACCGCCGCAAACCACTTGGGGACCACCGCCCAAAATGCTTGTCCCCCATCTACTGGCAAGGCTCACAGGCTGGACAACAACGCTTTCCCCCATGTATATACTGGCGCGACTGTGCAATATCATGTAAAGTACCGGGAAATACCTCTAAAGCTGCTACAGACTTAACACTTTACAATGTTGCACAGTGTTGTGTCACATGCCGTGTCAACGTGACTGCTCATGTTGTTGTTATTGCAAAACATGGTGCGTGTTCAATGCAGGTCGGCAGCATTGTCATATCCTCTCGTATGCCGTGATGTTTGTTGATAGGCATACACTCACGCAAGTTGAAGAACAAACAATGCACTGCTAGTCTCGCTGCAAAGCCTAAACGCTCTCTCTCTCTCTCTGCCGTTGCATGCGCAGGGTCTAGCAGCGCCAGGCAACGCATGAGGTCCCTCTTCAATACTGCTATTCCTGCTATTCTCGCTGCAGATGCTTTGGTACTGATGATAGTTGTGTCAATCTCAGACTGGAAATTTACAAACTATTAGCAAAATTATGGTTCACTCTTATGATGAGGTGCCGGAGGCCCTTCTGCCGGTTAAAGCTCCGTCCCTCGCTCTCCATTCCTGAGGGTTTGGTTCATCTCGCCTTGGCTTCGTGAGGATGGCGATTCTTTCTGACAAAGAAATGTTAGCACATCTCAATACAGAGACCCTGACCGCATGTTACCCCATCTTGCAGGTCTTCTAAGGAAGGAAAGGGACGGTGAACAGTCAAGCAATGCAAAGGGCAGAAAATTCGGAAGCCCGGCAGTGCAAATGGAATTGAAGAACTCCGACCCTGAGTGTCTGGTGCCGAGCGACTCGTCTTCAGCACATCCACGGGATTAGTCACCGTGGCCTCTTGATCGATCAAACGTGTCTCGAAGGCATCACATGGCGTAGGCTAAGCCAGCTATGGGATTTAATTTCATGCGCTTCTCAGAAAGTTGAAAGTTCCTGGGAAAAGCACATGCACCTGATTCCTCAGCTCAAGCCCCGAGACCCACTCGATGGTGCAGACTTCAATCAGTCCAAAAAACCCCAATCCACAATTTTGTCACGCACCTCGAAATCAAGACCCTGCATTTGCAGCCGCAAAAGAAATGAGGCCTCCCGCAAAACCTCTAATTGAAGATCTTGAATGCCATGAACCTCATTAGTGCATACAGGACACAGCGATAATTCCTGCAGCGACACCGCAAGAAACCTGTGGCTGGGTAAGTGATTCGGTGTTTGGGCCGCGTTGATGGTTTGCTGCCTGGCTCGAGATGGCAGATGGTTTCCTTGACATGACATGGTCCCCGGGTCTTTAGGATGGCTTATCGTGCACGAGATGGTGGAGGTTTGAGTGGCTCGAAAACCGTGTCATCCACCCACCACCGCCAGCCGCCATGACCACAGTCATGTCAAAATAGCGTTCACACCAAATCCACCCGACCGAGTTTCGACGATCGGAGCTCAAAGACTGCGAACAAACGGCACACAGGGTTGGAACAATGTGCGGGCTCCATCTCGTTCACATCCGTTCCCAAATCGTCAAAGACGGAACTGGTGTGGAGGACTGCCACAAGCATGCGACTGCAGGCTCCGGATACGGCTGCTATGTGCCCTGTCCATACATTCCAAGTCAGTGTCAGTGGCCTTTTTAGATTCTCGTGTGGAGCTCTGCCACATCAGTTTGGGGTTCAAATCCTCGCACCTGTATCGCAAGACACTTTCCAAACACACCTGCATGAATGGTCAATCAAGGTTGACGCCATCGCCTGCGCGATGGGATCCAGGTTGTCCATGCCATCTTCGTACCTTGAGTGCTCCATCCAGGGGAGGTTCGGCAAGCTGCGTACACGAAGCCAGGTTTCGGTGCTGGCGCCTGCATGCCACCTTTAGCTTGGAAAACCTCTCGATTTGTGAGTGTGTTCTTGAAACTCAAGTCCTGCATGCCGCCGGAAGTTGATGGCCTTCGGCAAGCTCAGTCGAGTCAGCCAGGGTCCACAGTGGGTAGCTGGATTTGCCAGCTCTAGATATTTCTTGAACTGAGAAACATGTGAACAGGCCCATGCTGTAGTTGCTGGCTTTCGGGACTCACTGGACAAGTCCGGCGAGGTGCAGGCTGCGAAGGTCAGGAAGCATGTGAGAGTCAGCGCGTGTGACTGGCTGGCTGGATTTTGTGCAGGGCACATGCTTTGCGATTGGCCCACCCTTCGGAATCTTCTTATCAAAGTACGAAGGTAGACAAAAACAACAAACGATGACAAATGCACCTTCTCGCAGAACTGGGAAGCCCTGGAGCCTGCTAGGACTATGCCAGCTCGGGTTTCTGTGAGCCACCCGAGCTAATCTTCGATGGACGGGCTTGTAGTTGCGACCAAAGTTCCCAGCATCGATGCACATCGTTTTCAGCTTCTCGTAGACCATGAAGTAACCTTCAAACTTGCAGGTTCGAAGCCAAGACGCAATGCAACCTCCCCTGGGTATGGTGTTTCAGATGCACAATTTCAAGGTTTTGGAGGTATTCCTTATCAACCTAGTTCTGTCTGTCTACCTTTAGGGGTTTCCCTCCTTGCGCACTCGAAAACAGAAGTCCAAACTTATACCTCTCATCATCACTGGCGTCATCAAGATTATGAGCGCTTTTCGGTCCAACAGAAGCTCATAGCTGCATGATGCACTGGTAGTCTAAGGGCCATGATATAGCTACTACGGTTGCAAGCAGCCGAGGCTACTATTCAATGTGCAATTGCGTGGTCAGATAAAAGCTGCGTTCAGTGGCACATCGTCACCTACAGAATCAGGAACAAGAATAGCCGTCATAGCAGTAGTCGTAAGGAGAGAGAGTCAGAGGAGGGACCTGTTTCTATTCCTTTATCTACCAGTTTATGGGTAGCAGTGGTGGAGTGATGTTTGTCCAAGAAGTGATCACTATGCCCGTCTGAGTTTATCTAATTCTCAACATGAGGCCCTTTCCGAGTACTGTACCACATAAAACTCATGAGCCCGCATACCCACCCAACCCGGAAAGGAAGTCCAAATGCTACGAAATTGAACTCTCAAGCTACATGCTGCTATAACGGACGAGTGAACTGGCACAAACCCTGCAATTCAAGACGTGCGGCAGCCATTGAAGGGTGCCCACGTCACCTGGTGGATGGGGAACGCCNACTCTCAAGCTACATGCTGCTATAACGGACGAGTGAACTGGCACAAACCCTGCAATTCAAGACGTGCGGCAGCCATTGAAGGGTGCCCACGTCACCTGGTGGATGGGGAACGCCCGGTACCTGGGCGTCGTCTTGTGCTCAAAAGGCATCTATCGCAACCAGCTTCTTATGATGGCGGCTGGAGGACATCACTATGCCCCTTGGCCTATAGCGAGCAGGATTAGTGGAGGAGCGGGACGATGGTGAGATATGCGATGCCTGCAGACGAGAAAGCGATGATGAGGCGACAGTGCTCCTGATGGTGATGGTGGCAACCTGACTACTTGCAAATGCTGCTGCTGCTGCTGCNCAGCGCCAGCGCCACCGCCGCCGCCGCCACCGCCACCACCACCGCCACCGCCACCACCACCACCGCCACCACCACCACCACCACCACCACTGCTACTACTTCTCCTTCTACTTCAACTCCCTGCTACTACGGCCACGACTTTTTTACGGCTGCGGCGACAACGAACGACGACCACTGCAACCACGAGTGCTAAGCTTCATTGCAGAGAAACAATATGCACAGGGGGCTTATGAAGGAAGCTCCCTCAACAAGAAACTGTGGAAGAAACATGAGTGAACTTGCAGTTGATCACGCCCCGACAGGGTCCGGAAAAGCCCCGCTTCGACCTTCACGCGTGTGGCCCTAAATCCACCTTCATCTTCAAATCCGAAGCATCGGTTTTGGCTTCTGCTGTTCGTAAGGCCACCGCAAACCGATGAGTCCCTCCTTGGCTGGGTGCGTGTAGTCTCGAGCATGAAGCTTTAGCTCTGCCTACCCCAAGTTCGGGGATCTAAGACCGGCGACGTCAGTCTCAGTACCGCTCTCTGTCACTATGAGAATAGTAAGTAGTTTCGTTGACTGTAGTCGTTCTGTGGTCCGAAGCTGGTTGCAAGAATGGAGTACCGCAGCCCCAAGACAATTCAGCCCAGCCTGAACCCATGCCAAACTGTTGACCAAAACCGTGATTGCGTTTTGGAATGCCCGGGGCCCGGGATCCAAGATCTACGACACCGACCCAACTCACCCTTCCAGGTCCGAGCATCATGCCGCANCTGCCGCTGTAGGCACTCTTAACCTTCGACAATCCGACGCAATCATGGGGCTATGGTTCCAAACCACGGAACCGATAGGTGGATTTTTACAATTCCAACTGAATGCAAGTGCCAGCGCGGCAATTACGGGCTTGAAACACACCATCGTCAGCCTGCAAATCCCGAAAACCTCAAGAATTCTCGAAGACAACTCCCATGCCCGAGCCCATTCCTTTCTGATCACAGAAATCATGCATCCGGTAAGAGAAACACAACACAGCCGACTGTCTATTATTCACAAGTACCCGGAAGTTGAAGGTCATGGCTGAGTGTTTGAGAATGCTTTCAATGACGATTTGACCGGACACAGCAACGCTTCCTGTAAAGCTCGGGGACCCGCCACATTCCGTTCAGACGCCCCCTGCAAACCTCTCTAGATGGCAAGGCTTTTGGCTTGATTGCATGAGCCTTCAGCTGCCCTTCAACTTGTAGCCTCTCTTTGATGACATCCTTGGCAGAGAGACAGGGGGATCGCA
>BGNK01003236.1:0-77938 GCA_003297005.1 Symbiodinium sp. clade A Y106 | reverse complement strand
ATAGTCTTTCTTTACTGTCAGTACCTCAGCCAGAAGCAGCCGGACTCTAGCGCACTCGACCAGCTTTGCCAAGCTCTGAACCTTGCAGACGGAGTGCTTGGCCTCCAGACTGAGGCGAGACTGTTAGTCAGTGCCAGAGTTCAGGGCCGAGCGCATCAGTGTATGCGCCGGCAGAAGCCGCCCAAACAGGCACCAGCACTGACCACAGACCAAGTCAGGTGGCTTCAGACCTTTGCGCAGTCGGACGAGCCTCAGTAGGTACCTTGCAGCCTCTTTTCTCTTCATGGTCTACGCTCGTGCACGACACAGTGACCTCAGACGCAGTCAGGACCTGTCAGTCGACTGCGACGAGCATGGACATCCTGTCTATGTTGANCTTGCAGCCTCTTTTCTCTTCATGGTCTACGCTCGTGCACGACACAGTGACCTCAGACGCAGTCAGGACCTGTCAGTCGACTGCGACGAGCATGGACATCCTGTCTATGTTGAATGTGGGGTTTTGAACCCTAAACAGAGTAAGGCCAGCAGACGCAGGAACCTCTTCCTGCCCTTGGTCGCTCCAGCCTCTGGCATATGCCAGGAACCCTGGGCCACCGAATGGCTTCAGCTCAGGAACAGTCTTGGCCTGGTGTGCAGTGGAAGCTTAGCGTCCAGTCCCCTACTACCAGAACTGGCCGCAGACGGCAGCCTGCTTCAGACCAATATGGACTCGNACAGTCTTGGCCTGGTGTGCAGTGGAAGCTTAGCGTCCAGTCCCCTACTACCAGAACTGGCCGCAGACGGCAGCCTGCTTCAGACCAATATGGACTCGTCCTCTGCCTCCAGATGGCTCGGATGCATCCTGTCTAAGCAGCCTGGTTGCAGCGTTGATAACACTCTCCGTATTTCCAGTCAAGGTCTGAAAGCCACTTGCCTTAGCTGGTGCATGAAGTACCCAGTGTCAGACTCTGATCAGATGCTCCTGGGTTACCATAGCCGGGGTAAGAGTGGCAGCTCCCTGAGTTACGGCAGAGACGCTTTGGCAGGCCCGCTTCGTACTTTTGAAAAGGTACTCCAAGACGTGCGAGAGAGCAAGTTCAGACCGGACAGCACGCGCTCGGGCCGCTGGCAGCCGCAGACTTCTCAGCCAGCCACTTCTTCGTTCGCTACAGACGCAGAGCACAAGAAGGAGCAGCCCGAGCTAGAGGCCGTCTCAGACAGCAGCAGCTCCGCCCCAGACCCCGAGAGTGAGGGCTCCTCGGCAGACGACACGCAGCTGCTTCAGTGTGTGAGCCACAGTCTAGCCCTGGTCGCTGGAGACCCAGACTTTCATTTTCTCGCCAATGTTCGCAGCGGAGTAATCCACATCAGCCGAAAACAGTCTGAAAGGCTACTGTGTGGACGTACAGCCTTCAGTGCCCTCAAGGTCACTTCTATAGTTGACTTCACTGTGGTTAAGGCATGTGTGACCTGTCAGGCAGTTGCAGACGGGTTGATTGCCGGACAGTGGGCAAGTACAATTGACTAACCCTTTGCCCTAAAATTTTCGTTACAATGGCGGGGACGTACAGTCGCCTGCAGCCCTGAACAGTCGGTGCAGAACGAAGTGTCTCTTTGCTTCAAACTGCTCAGTCGGTGGGCTAGACGGCTTCTGACCGGTGGCAGACACAGTCCTGCCCGAGCAGTCTTGAAGAACGGATCTGTGCACCGCTCACCCCACCTTGGAAAATAAGTGCTGTACATGCTTTTTAGTAGAAGCACCTCTCGTTAAAATACTACTAATTTTCTGGCACACTTCTAAATATTTAGAAAAAGCAATCGCACTATAAAAAAAATATAGATTTATAAATCTTATGATTTCTTATAAATTTTAATCCCGAAATCTTCATCTTATTCTGAAAATTCATTTCCGATCTATATCTAGAAGAGATCTATAGAATTACTCCCGCCCACTTAAGATTGCGAGATTCGATAATCTTGGCCTCATTATAAATAAATTAAAGAATATAACAAAGATTATATAGAATAAATCGATATAATTAATTTGTATTTTTAGAAAACTAATATTTACAATTTAAATCGAATCAAAAACGTAAATATTTAATTTTTTACATAGATAACTTCATAAAGATTCTATATAATAATTATAAAGAAATAGTTATGAATCGAAATATTTTTATCGATGAGATATTACTCATTTACGATTAATACGATTGAAGTCGGATTATATACGATCTAAATACGAATCTAGATTCAATTCGGACTCGAATTTGGGGGTAGGACCGGGGTAATGGATATAGGTAGTCTTGCGCGATTATTATAATTTTTCGACTCGTACACTCGTACAATGCAGGCACGGTCTCACAATCTCCACGTTGCTACCTTCACTACCGGGATAAAGATGGCCAGCAGCAACAGATCGAAAATTAAGGGAGGGCAAAAAGTTAAATTACCAAGAGGTAAGTACAAGGCTAAGTGTCTCCGCTGCCATCCTTCACCTCCAAATGTGTGATAATCAACTATTTTGACCATCCTCTTGTTGTTATTATTCGAGATTTTAGAGATGGATCGTAAATATGTGTAGCGATAGGGTGGCTCGGTTGGGAGATAGAATGAAGGAGGGCTTGGGGTCGAGAGGGAAAGAACGGCGATGCGTCATGTGGTAGTTGGTAATATTTGTGGGATCTATTAAATCTAGATGTATCCGGGTTCGAGTTTTGCGGTATCTAAGAGTATAAATGCTGGATTTTGACCCGCGCGCGCGGTAAGTAAGCAAGCGAAACAGAGAAAGAGAGAGAGGAAAGAAAATAAAGATAAGAAATAGAAGATAGAGGAAGAAAGTAGGAGAAAGGAAGAATCGACTATTATGCAGGCTTTCATAAGTTAATCGAATAAATTTCTAGCGCATCCCTTCCTCCTTAAAGTTAGAAAATAAGACTTTTGCAGACCCTATATGAAAATAAATTTCTAATTATTATTATCCCCCATCCTACCCTTTAGCGCGTATCCCGACTTCGTCATCGCGCCCACTATAACCAAGCCATCAGTCCCTACAATATCCGATTGCTCTCGACTCGTAAAAAAGGCCGGTTCTATTCAACTTAATCAGAATTCTATTTGTCGTAATAAAGACATATTGATCTCCAAATACAAATAATATAAAATATCATCAATATAAATATTCCAGAAACCCCTGAAAAATTATAAAAAAGAGTTATAAAAATTATATGAAATATGAAATATTCTCTTTAGAGTGCCCAGACCTTTTTCTTATTTATTTTCTCTCTCTCTCTCTTTCTTTCTCGTATAAATCTACCAAATCGATATAATACCTATATCGATTTTTATGAATCTCTTTATATTCGTAATACCTTTTCGTATCGATAAGAGAGAATTTCTTAAGATAATCAAGACTAATAGAGGAAGAATATTTTCCTGAGATAATCAGTTCTAAAAGCAGTTAGATTAACTGAAAATAGCCAAATAGAGATAGTTCAATATCGCCTCTATTAGAAACCCTTGTCTCGCCGACTTTGTTTCAAACCTTTATCGCGCGACATTCTATATGATGGACCTTGTCGTGCCAACCTCGTCGCAAAATCCCATCTTTGTTGCAATCTTTGTCGCGCGAGGGGCGCCCCGGCCCTATTATAAAGCAGAAAGTTTTGAGCCGCTGCCAAATTTCCGTCTATTTACGCTAACTTTCGTGAACACGTATGAGCCGATACAGTACGAACCAAAGACGAATCAAATACGAACCAGACACGAACACATGAACCGGATACGACACGAACCAGACACGAACCAAACACGAACCAGACACGAGCCAGACACGAACCGGACACGAACCCGGAAACGAAACCAATCCCGAACCAGACACCAACCCAGACACTAACCCAAACACGACTCCAGACACTAACCAAACACGAACCCTGACATGCGACTGATACTTGACTTCATTCAAGAAGCACTGCACTGGAGCCTCCGCCAAGACCTGAAGAATTTTATTACCGCGAGAATATCCCTCTAAAGCTACCAAAATTTGGAAGATTTTGATACACAGGAGAAAGATTCAAACACGGTGCAAACACATCTTTTGTTCATATCTTACAACATTTCAAGACACAGCCTATGCAGCCTGCGTGACAGGCCAGCCTACGCAGAGCCTTCGCGCATCTACTACGCGCCTCACATACTCAGAAAGAATAGCTACGCGGACGAAGTTGATATAAAATCCCACATGGCAAAAAAATGCCGCTCATGTAAGGGGGGAATATAAAAACCGCAGATGATGTGGTTCAAGAACGAACCAAAAGTGCCTTCACATTTCGAAGCCTGACGGACAAGCACGCCTCAAGCAAATTGCTCATCTTGTCTTGTTTTCTTCGTCCTCAGGCTCGATCTCGTATTGCACGTCTGACATGTCCTCCAAGTCGGAGATATTCCGATCTGCGAAGAACAATGGCTTGTCGTCAAATTTCTCCTCGTCCTCCTCCTTCTTTTCAATATCTTTAGGTGGGCCAAACAGTGCTTTCGCCAGTTCCGGCGTAGCCATAGATGGTGTCCCCATGGGCATAACTGCCATTTGTGCCCGTGATTCAGAGGCGGCACTTCCACAGGACTTGGCCCTGTCTGGGCCTGGCTCAGGCATGACCGGTGTATGTTCACTTCGGGCAGTACAAGATGCGGGCATCTTGCGGATTTGACTCAGCAGCTTCTCAGCCACGCCGTTGTTCAGGGCCTTGTCCATGCCTAACATCGCCGAATGACAGGTTGTCCTTCCCTTTGGCACTCTGGTGAAGATGAGCCGTCTGTCTCCAAGCTCAAAAGCTTTCCGGAAGTATTCTTCGGCGAAAGGATTGACGTCAGCCTGCAGGGCCGAAGATCTTACAAGCACTACCTCTACCTCTCACACCATGCGACCAATAAAGCAGCTCAACAGCACAGTGGCTACCGCTCGAAATTTCGGCATGACAGGCGTAACCTCCGCGTCGTCATCCTCCTTTGCAGATCTCTTCGTTATCCCCTATCTACTTGTACCCGCAACGGCAAATAAACATCTCTTGTACACAAGGCTCTCCATTTAAACTCAGTTAAGTCGGAGATTCGTCGTATTCCCGGTCGTACTCATCTCGGCGCGGGCGGCGCCGGTTTTTTTTCGCAGCATGGAACCTTAGTATCTCTGGGTGGAAACCAAATGTCCGACACAGTGCCGACGGTGCTTGCAAACACCTGTTTTGGACCCTGTCGTCCACACTTAATTTCACCGAGTTAATCGATGCCCAAAGCACTGTGCCAGGATTGGCGGTACGTACTCGGCGCCCGGTGACTCTGCAGCAGGCAGACCGTCTGGACCGTCCTCCCAAGAATTCAGGATGGCAGAAAGCTTTGTGCGACGTCTTCCATTCGCCGCTACACATCTTCTGCAATCGAAAATGATGTCCAAACACTGCGCTTGAATAGTAGAATCGCACCGTGCCCTGATGGACGATCATGCTGAGCATGTTATCTTCCAACTCTTTCCCAGCTTAAACCGGGGCTGGCAAAAGAGTCAGGGTTGATGTGATATTTGAAGCTGCTGGGGTTCAAGCCTTTCCAACTCATGACCTTTGTGGCAGGTACTCAAGCGCGGTGAAGGGGCTGCCGGGAGGTATCGGGAGGTGCTGTAGCGGGCTCTTCAAAGCTACAGCAGCGTGAGATATCGTGAGACAAATTTCTGTGCCGGCTGAAACTCAACGCTACAGTCTGCATGTCAGAAGGTCGGTGGCATGACCGCGACAAATAACTAAGATCAACCAGCGCACAAACTGTGAAATTACACGTTTTCTACATCCTTGAGAGAAGGGGAGCAGGTCGGGTATACAGACCAGCACTCCCCAGTTGTCCCCAATACTCCCTAACGATCCTAAGTACCCCTCCCCTTGAACCAACACGCCCTCAAGGGGGTCTACAATGTTTCTGCACCAGCTCAACCAAACTGACACCTCGCCGGGCAAGCCCATGCGATCGCTCCATAACAGTGATCGAGCGGAAAAGACTAAAGGCATGGCGAGCGCTCTCCACAACCGAAGCTTCAGCTAGCGATGGGTGTTCGTGCGACATAGCAACCGGACGACCTGACTTCCGGCCTCTCTGAAATCGCATACGCATCCCTCATAACACGCAGGCTCGACGAAGCAAGCTCCTCAACCGGGGGCCCGTCCAACAGCTGCTTGGCCTCCCAGTACAAGTCAATTCTCTCGGCTTTACGCCTTTACTGCTGCCCGCGGTTAGCAGCGTGCTTCGTTCAATTGAATTGCGCTGTCGCCGGAACCGCTCCTGTTGGCAGCTCTTTCTGCATTCCGAAATTGCCGAAGCCTCCCTGAAGCCCGGTAACTCTCTGACTCTGCAGCAGAACCATGCTTCAACAAAGGATTGGAGGCCCGTCCTCGTCCCAGCGGTCATCAGCATTCGTCAGACCTCGCGTGTCCGGGCCAGCGGGGCCAAGATTTATGTCTTCCACTAACACGAACGCCGAAATAACACCAAACACCAGGCAAGGCTGACAGAGAGTTTCGGGCCTCCAGCTGCGTCAGGTTCGATTTCGTACTGCTAGGACTAGGAGTCCGCACTGTCAATATGCCGCAGTGCTCGAAGGCCCCTGGAACTCACCTTTAAACCCTGCCAAGTGACCACCCAGCATGTGACTCACCTCGGGCAGGACCACCTTGTCCTGCCAGGCCATACTTTGCTGCCGGCAGGCCTCCTAGCGATGTACTAACATCAACTTGCTGCCCTCTGGTTCACTGCCGAGACAGCCGCCCACTAGTAAGGTTTTGTAACAGTATCGATACTTTTTCTGGTGAGAGAGGCTGATAAAAAAAAGAAGGCATGCCGCGTGAGAAATGAATGGCGTTTTGCGGATGAGGCGACGAGCTACACTTCTTGAAAGACTTTAAAGAACGACTTAAAACGGAGAGCGAAAAGGCCGGGTTCCTCAAGGCCACGTCCAGGTGACATATCCCCGACATTTTTTCTTTTGTCCCAGGACCTGTAAACTTTTCAGAGGAGAATTGCTTCAGTTCGTTAACTTGTCCACCGGTGCCCGTATTTTCACGCAGGTGTGACTTGCACTGCATTGCAAGCCGCATACTTCCGCATGCTGTAACATGTTGCGGTGCGGTTCTAAGAGAGTGAGTTTACACACTGCTGACCAAACGAAGGTGGCTCGACCTGGGCGATTCCTACGTTGGCTGCGTACATTTAATAGCATCGCAAACCTCGCCACTGATGCTATGCTCCGAGGGAAAGGCATTCACCAAGACTGCAACCTGTCATCAGGGGTCACCACGTGCACGGTTTTCTCGGGATGTCCTTCGATGGTGCCTCCTCTTCATCAGTGACTGGCTCTGCGTGCTGCTCACCAGGAGTGTCTCCTCGGTGCAGATTTCCACACCACGCCATGCACGACAGGAATAGGTTTACCTGCATAAGTGTACGAGTGAAGGCTCACACTGGAAAGCATTCATCGTTGTAGTTCTGCTAGATGGCGCCCACTTTGGAAGCTGGATCATATTGAGCCTTCAAATTATCTGCACGACACGCAGCCGCCTCCTTCCAGAGCATGTCAGCGCATGCATAAACCACACGCTTGTTTGCAGATCTTGCATTTGGTCTGCACACGCGCAGTAGAACTGAGGTGCTACAGCAACCCGATCGATCGCTTCTCCTGCTCTCATTCAAACACAAGCCAAGGGCCAAGGGGCTCAGCGCTTCGAGTTGGCTAGCCTGTCTTGGAAGCATTTTGCATGAAACTTGCAGTGCAGGTCCAAATGTGCCGCTGTGGCACGCCATGCGACACACGCAGGCTCCAAATATCTGCACAACGCTGCTGGAGAAAATGCTGGCAACTAAACAGCCCGTTCCCTTCAGGTTTGGATCGTTTTGAGAATGCATCCAGCTGGCTGCAGAGTACAACGGAAATACCTCGTAGCTTTAACTGCGAACAAAACCTGTGCCATGCATGCATTGAGCGGTGGAGTTTCCGTTTGCATACCACCCTCCGCTTTCAGTTGCGGGCCTGGTTCGGCAAGTGTTTCATGACCCCCCCCCACATGTTACCCAACAGGATGTTGTCTGCACAGCTTACAGAATACAACTTAGCTCACAAGCGGAGTCTGTCCAGCCGAAACAGGAAGATGATACAAGAGCAAGTGCCGAGTGCCAGGAACGCTTACCAGCCCGAGCGATACAATACAAGCAACATCAAGCAACGACATGTGCTAATCTCTGCAGACCGTCTCTGCATTGCAGAGCAGCATGAGGAGAACGGTAAAAAAACAACAGACCGCCCCCGAAATGAACAATTACCGACGAAAGTGACAATCGCTTCAGTGCCGGATACTCTGCAATGCGGAAAATAGTGCTGGTTGCATCTCTTTTCGGGACACATCTGTAAACCTAACCGTATACGGGGCAGCTCTCGATCATTGCGCTTTCCTGCAAGCAGCACGAGACGTGGCACTCCTCCTAATGGCTCCTAATGCCGAAATAACCGAGATCAAGTCGTTGACGCTTGCGATGGCAGCCAGCAAATGGTAGTCTGGAAGAAGCGCTGCTCATGAACATGACCGCTCTGCCGCTTCCACTCCCACATTTACACGTGCTGGGAATTCGGGGAAGAGTATACATGTAATGGATGTATACATATGCACAGTATATATATATATATAAACATGCATATTATACTAAACTGCAAAAGACCATGCTATAACGTGACCTCGTAGTCGCCCACGGGCTGCTGGAGCTCATCGAGCCTGGAGCTTGAGGTCATGCGCCGGACACCACTCACTGTTTCGGCGCTCGCACTCGGACAAACCAGGCGTTCGAGGTCTCACTTTGAGGTGAGACATTATTGCAGGAGCTCGTCGGCCACAAGAAACAACTGTACGCCACGACTACAACCTAAACTATGTTCGTCGATGAGGTTGTAGAGTAGTGTGTTATACCCTATCATATTTACATATATTTACTATATTCCACTACAATACATTACGCTCTGTACACTGGGCAATGAATGTTTGCTGCATAATATCATATCAGATATATCAGCTATATCACTGTATAGTATAGTAGAGTAAAATATCATTGGTAAGTATAGCAGTATAATGAAACTACAAGACAGTATGGCACTGTTTGACAGCTGAATTCCTGATTCAGTGCTACTCACACAACCGGAGTTTGCGCTCTTCTTCAGGCCTCTTCTTCAACCTGGCTTGGCGTTCCGCTCGTCGGCACGCCGCCTTCGCCACTGGCCAACAACATGGCAGGAGTTATATTCGGTCCATGTCGAGAAAACGCTTCTGAAGAGCGACTGAGGTCAAAACC
Organism: Symbiodinium sp. clade A Y106; assembly: GCA_003297005.1. Taxonomy (NCBI): domain Eukaryota; class Dinophyceae; order Suessiales; family Symbiodiniaceae; genus Symbiodinium; species Symbiodinium sp. clade A. Next base: position 68,593 of record BGNK01003236.1, on the reverse strand, counting down.
GACTCCTCTTCTTTTGCTTCGAGCTTCGCTCTGTTTCTTGCCTGGCCAGGCAATCTGGGGAAGAAGCCAACCTCTATACGGGAGAAAACTCAGCACAGTGATGGTACGAGGTGGTCGTGACTGTGTGCTTTTGATGCTGCTGACGAAGCTGATACCTGCACGGGGGCCGTGATACGGTGCTGGCTTTATATACGCATTTCTCTCGATCTCAGCTTGAACTCTTGCGCAGGGTAGCGAGCTTCCGCACGAAGGCTTTGCACCAAGCTGCGGCGGCTGCCAATGGCCAGGGAAAGACGGGGGTGAGAAGAAGCGCTTGGAATTGACGATACAGTTTTTCAAGCGATGCTCAAATGTCGTGCGAAGCTGTTTGGGAGTCTTGTGTCCCCGGGCCAATGGACGAATTGTGCACCAGGGAATGGCCACCCTCCAGAACCGTTCACGGCTCGCTGTGCGACTGCGCTGTCACACGACGGGATGGCCTCGAAGTTGCGCTTGGCCGTCCAAGCCCGGGTGCCCTGCGCTGCGTCTCCGCTGGCTGAAGGCTATGGGCCAAGGCCTTCTTAGGATGCTACCGTCAGGTCCTATGCTAGCCTTGTGCAGCCTGCACGAAACAGACTACCAGCGTTGAAGTCAATCGTCGGATCTCAAGACATTGATGCCACTACATGGGCATGCAAAGTGTCGAAGGTCGACCAAACACTACACAACTCTGCACAGCAGAGATGAAGCGCGGACCGGGATGGGCAGTTCCATCTTCTTTCGCTCGGCGAGGTGTCCAAAAGCATCCTCGGCTTCATTACTGGCGGGCTCTCAGATCGCATTCTAGGGGCTCGACACTGCTACTGTACGTTGGCTGCATCAGGTAGATTCAGGCACTATCTTGGTCGCTCTAGGAACTCGGGGGCTGAAGCATCTGTAGACACAAGCTAGCAGCTTGCAGAGGCACTACACTACTACACGGCTGCCACAGACCCGCGACTCCCTTGCATGCCATGTCTCGAAGTGAAGACTTCGATAGCTTGCTCGAGTCCCTACGGAGACCTTGTCCTCCTTCAGCATCTTCCAAATGATCCTGGATATGCTGCTCTCTCTTTCTAGTCACAGTGTGCCAGGGGAGTCGGGGTGAGTAGGTCAGCTACAGGAATGGCTAAGCCTGCTCTTGCGGCGCCATGGAGATGATCCAAGCACGTATCAGGCCATCACTCGTTGGACCCTGGGAAGATTCAGAGATATTGCCGAAGCTTATGCCCAAACATGGAGATGGGCAACGTAAGGGCCCTTCGATTGCTGCTTCAATGAGACAGATGAAGGCATCCGGTCAAGCTGCTTGTGGAACTCTGCGAAAACTTCCTGCTCGAGGCACTGCTGCCTCAAGTCCTCAGGTTGGATGCAGCGGCCCACACAAAAGCGTATCTGAGAGAGAACATCAGGCTCTGCGCACGGCATTTCGCTGCGTGGCCCTCGCTCGGTACACTTCGATGATTGTAACAATCCTCCTGCCTCATTTCTCAAGACCTAAGCCTTATCCACCACGGTACAAGCCCGTAATAGGGTTTGGGGGTATATTACACTTCCCTCAACTCGGCTGGGTCACGATCAGCTGCTCAAGAACCTCGTCGCTCACAGGAACGGTGAAGACCTGCCTTGGCGAGACTTTGACTTTAGCTCTTGCAAGTCGATGGAATTCTCACTGATGTCATATCTCCGAGTGCAGCATATCCCAAAGACGCATTGCCCTGTGATTGTCCATGACATCTTCTCCTCGCACGCTATGTGCTGTCGGCATGTCTTCACTTCTGTGGTGCGGCAGATATCTGTGAATAAACGCTTGGAAGCCGACAATGACTGTGTGTCTCAAGTTGGCAGTTGCAGGGAGCTAGCGGCTTTTTCGCAGGCCGTCTGGGTGCCTTGATTTTACCACAAGCTGCAGTTTCACATCGCCAGCCTTGAGGAGGACTGCACATCTGGTGCTGGGTTGGTTTTCCGAGCCCGTCGGCCCGTGCCACCGCTACTCTTCAGGAGACCCAGCAAACGGTGCTGGAAATTTGATGCTTCGCCGCTGAATCCCGCAAAACCTAGTTACCTAGTTCCACAAACCGCAACGTGCACCTTTCGTTAATCAGCAGATCAGACACTTCTGCTGGTTTGCGGAGAGGAGATAGACGAGGAAAACGATTGCCACCTGCGAGACATGCTCTGCACAAGACTGTGATGCCAAGCGATGCTCCAAGCCTTCATCTTACTGGGTCCTACTGAGTTGGGATTAAACTTTCGCGTTGCGCTGGAACTGAACCGGAGACTGTGCAATTGGAGGGAGGGGAGCTGTAGCAGGCAGGTTGGATGATGTGCCAGGGGCAGTGCGATGACGTATAATATGGCAAACTGAGTTTGTACAGTTGGATGTGAGATGCCGGCACACCCCGCTACTTTTTGATTAACGTCAAGCTGTGCACATGCAATTATCACCCATGGCCTTGTCCACCAAGTTATCGGCATTCGCCATGGTGCGCCAGCAGATGCCGCAGATGTACTGAAAACAATCGCGATCCACTTCGTGCTTGTGATACTCCACGATCACCTTGGCCGGCCATGCTTGCGGAGCAGGAAGCGAAACTACGGTCAAGGAGTCAAGAAGTTTGTACACGCAACGCAAACAAGACTGATAACACATCCTAGAGAGTCGGCCTGATTCAGTCGTGTCACGGAGAAGCCCCACTCTTTGAAGATCTCGCGGAAGATGATGAAGCCTTGCTGGAAGGACGGCTGACTCGGCAGCTACAAGCAGCCCATCTCCTCCCTGCCTACAACACTCTTCACTCCTGTGAATCATCCCAAGAACCAATCGTGTACCTGCTTAGGAAGTCGCCTCCAGCCAGGGGTAGCTCCTTGTCGCCGAACTCCCCTGCTGCAGCTTTGGCTTGCAGCCGCTTCTTGAATTCCTGCCGAGTCTCCAGCCAAGTCTTAACTGGAGCTGTTGGGAGAAAGGCGACAGGCCTCTAGATCCTTCGAATGGCCCCACACAGTGGCAACACTTACATGCCTCGTTCCCTGTGACCTTGAAGCACTCATGATCACACATGCGGCGTGATCTGGCTTGCATAGCTTGGCAGCGCCTTGGTAATGTTTCCCAGATCTCGCTGCAGCACTGTGCAGCGACCAGGCAGTACTGTAAATGGCTCGAAGTTGTCCCGCTGGAGACCTCGCTACGGCATACGCACGGTGAATCGCTGCTATACTATACCTCTTGCATAGGACATCTCGCTCCAAAGAAACGTGCCGTGTTGTTGATCACAGGGGCTGCTGAGGTAGGGTGCCGCAGGTCTTCCTGGCTTGGTTGGCCTGTCGGGATCCTCATTGCTGGACTCCTGGCATTGCGAAGTTGGCAAACCCCCGCAAAGGATCAGGATGCAGTTCTGGCCATGCTCACTGTCACCCAGCCATTAAATTATCTGAACCAGCTGAATGCTCGGAAGCTTGAACCTGTCAGCCTTCCGTGGCTTGCCTAGCTACACATGCGGGCCCCCGAAGACTGGATATCCGCAAGGCTCCTCGCTCTTCACATCTTTCACCGCATTGTCAGTCAAGACCTCAACCGATAGGAAACTTAGTTTTCCTGAACATCAGGACAAGACCCGAGTCCTGCAGGCACGCTGACTAGATTCAGATTTCCTAGTGGGAATCCGAACCACCCTCAGGATCGGAGCGTTGTGGACACAGACTGACCCTCTACTTCACACGACAAAAGATCAGTCTGGATCGGTGCAGGAGTTGGGCCTTGCATGATCTTGAGATGATGAGAGTTCTGCGTCAAACTCTTTCCCAGTGAGATATCCCACTCGCGGGCCTTGGACGTCTTCCGGCGACCGGGCCGGACCTTGGCCTTGGCCTTGGCCTTTGCTTTGGCCTTCGCTCTCTTCGCCTTCTCTTCTTTCCCTGCCTTGGCCCTGCCGGCCTTGGCCTTGGCTTCCGACTTGGCTTTGGCCTTGCCCTTGGCTGCAGCACTACCTTCGCCTCGGATGCAGCCCATGCTGGGCGTAATGACCACACTTTGTCACATTTTAGCTTGAGATGCATGCAAAAATGCAGACAGTCATCTCCCCAAACGTCCCAGCTGCGAGGTGGTGCTTTAGCCTTGGCTTTCGCTTTGGATGCAGCTTTCGCTTTTGCACCCTCCTCGCCGTCGGCCTCGCTCGCCGGCGCCATTTTCCATAGCTACGGGCGCCCGATTCAGTTTCCTATGTTTCCTTGTGCCACCGGCATCTTCAGCAGGCATAACATCGAAATTCTGACACTAACAACACTAGTAGGAGTCGGAACTCTGTTGTCCATCCTACAGTACATATACACACAGTCATGTAGGCACATCTGCGTCATCGTCGTAGTATAGTCTTCGTCGCCGAAGCAATAGCACAAGTAGTACAAATAGTAGTGGTGGTGGTGGCGGTAGTACTAGTGCTCGTACGAGGACTCGAAGTGGTAGTAGTACTAGTGGTAGCAGTAGCAGTCGCAGTAGCAGTGGTACTAGCAGTCGTAATGGTCGTCGTAGTCGTAGTAGTAGTAGTAGTAGTAGTAGTAGTACTAGTGCTGGGAACTACTAACTAGCAGTAAAAGTAGGGGTAGGCATAGGAGCAGGAGGAGGAGGAGGAGGAGTAGTACAGTAGTAGTAGCCGCAGTGGTAGTGCCAGTGGTAGTGGTAGTAGGAGTAGGTGTAGGTAGTAGCAGGTGGTAGACGTAGCACTAATAGTCATGGTGGTGTTGTAGTGGTGGTAGTAGGAGTCGTTGTCGTAGTCGTAGCAGAGGGTGCAGTGGTAGTAGTAGCAGCAGCAGTAGTAGCAGGAGCAGTAGCAGTAGCAGTAGCAGGAGCCGGAGCCGGAGCGGGAGCAGCAGCAGCAGCAGTAGCAGTAGTAGAAGTAGCAGCAAAGGGAGCTGCTGCTGTTGCTGTTGCTGCTGAACTGTGGTTGGCGCAGCTTGTGCTTCTGGTTTCTGCCGTAGTTGCAGCTACTGGGGTTGAGGTGCCGGTGTGCATAATGTTCTTGTTTCTACTGCTTCTGCGTGCTCCTGGTCGTGTGCTCGGAGAGAACTTGGCGAGCTTGAATGTCAAGTTCTTGAGCTTGAGCAGCCGCCGGAAGAGCCTTTACTGATTGCCTTCTGGCTTTCGCAAACAGCCGGATCTCCGTTCCTCACACCCTTGACTTTTTCTGTCGCATAGTGAGTTGCTCCCTCCAGGCTTCGTCGAGCTATTCGCCATCATCACTTTCAATGACACGGCGCTTCCGGCTGCCAGAGCCAGTGGCATCTTTTCTCAACTTGCCTTAGCTGCGGCTGTTAGTGACAGTGGTGATGAACAGTTGCTGTACAATCGCTGGGCCTGTCTACTATTCAAGACTCTGACTTGCAAGTCGCTCCGATCTTTATTGCCTCCTGCCAGTGATTAAAGGGGCGGGCCGGGGCTAGGCTTCAAAAGAGTTTCGCGATGTCTGGTCTGCACCTGCTTACAGTGGAGAGGGATGAATCCGCGATGACGCCAACTTCGTGGCACCGGTTCCCCTAGCTTAGAGGGCAGCTCAAACAGTTGCAAATGGAAGCCGGGAGGCACTGAATTCGCACCGGAACTCCTGTGAAGCTGAAGTCGGGGGCACGCACCTCACCACGCCAACCAGATTTTCGGCTGCAGTTGAACAACCCACCCTCACCAAACAGGTTCCAAATGGGACCATATGCTGGCTGGCCCTTCGAAACGTTCTGACTTGCGACCTTCTCTCGACAACACGTTGCATGAATCTAATCAGTCTAATCATATCTAGTTCATCTCGCACCTGTTTGCATATCGGCTCAGATTTTCCTCTGGACTGTCGATGCATGAGACTTTGCAGGACATGAGGGAAATGCCATTGCTGCCGATGGATAGGGCCAGTCCAGCATTCCCGACCTCCGCATCCCTGATTTCCAGGAACTGGTTCCGGCCGGCGAAGCTGAACGACTCAAGGCTTCCCCGCCTTAGAGGGTTTCGGGTTCCCCAATCACTTCTGTTTTTATTTTTGAGGTCACGTGTGTCTTTTTTTCTTGCGTCGCTAGTGCCTTTCATTTCTGTGTCAGTGGTGTCTTTTTGCTTCATTAGAAAAACAGCCTCGAGCGAAAGCCCTTTTTGGCCAGCCGTGGGCTTTCGGCCTGGGTTTACTCCTTTTCGGCGCTCACACTCCTTTTAGGGTTTCGGGGTCCCTTTACTCTTTTTCGACACGCACACTCACTCACGCAGGCGCGGCAAACCCTTTACTCTTTTTAGGGATTGGTCCTTCTTTTAGGGTTTCGGTCTGGGTTTACTCCTGGATCTACTCTTAGGGTATCGGGGTCGGTTCACTCCTTTTTGGTATAGGTATGGGTATAGGTATAGGCATAGGTAAAAGTATAAGTAAAGGTATAGGTATAGGTGTAGGTATAGGAATAGGCATAGGTGTACGTCTACGTATAGGTGTATGTCTAAATGTCGTGTATATATGTACATGCATATGTATATGTATATGTAGATGTTTAGGTTTATGTTTAGCCAGGGATCTCCTATGTCAGGTCCTACCCAGGGGCGTCTCGTTCGAGACTGGACTGTTGCTTCCAAACAATAAAAAAGCACAAGCGACACCAAAAAAGACAAGTCACTCCCCTTCATAGAGGAGGGTCAAAGGCCGATGCGGCCGAAACACTCAACAACACAGACACCAGCCTACAAGAATCTGCGACACGTAGAAATGGCCAATCATCTGTTGCAGCAGCCGGAAGCATTTGGACTACCAAACGGCATATGGTCGAAACCGTGCTAAGTCTCGGCACTCCGCCGATTATGAAACTCCATGTTTTGGGAAAATCTCATGGCATCAAGTCATGAAGGAGTTACGTACAGTAGGAGTCCCTCATAGTTCTTCACTGTCGTGTCGAACAACCGCACCTGCCGCAGGACACAACCGGTCCCAAAACCTCCAGAAAGCGAAACGCGAAACGCCACACGGCCGCGAATGCTCTGAAATATCCGACACATCGCAGAGCCCCTGAAACGATGGCCGAGCGTCACATCAACTTCCCACATGCGTGGAAGCTTGGACATCTCCTTGAACCAGGCCTCCCGAGCAACAAGTAGGACCATCCGGGTCACGAGAGGGAACGGCAGTCTTGGGGAACTGGACATAGACTGTAAACAAGTTCCTCCCAAGTCAAAGGTCTGACAGTCTAGCTCACGTCGCCCAAAAGATCCCAAAAGTCACTGCAGGCCTTGTGGAAGTTCTGAAGTAGAAGTTCCTCCTCCTCTGAAGACACGCTGGCCCCCATGTCCTGCAGGACCTGCGGTCAACTTCAGGATCAAGTCATGCAGGAGCCAGCTTTCTCAAGCTGTCAACACACCACGGTCGGAGTTTCCACTTGTGAGCAAGTGACAGGGATGGGGCTCATGCCAAATCGTGACATCGTGGCGCCTCAGTCAGGCACTCGCCCAGGATCGATGCCATTGCAGGGGTCTTGATCGTTGGCAGTTCTTCTCGGTCTTCTGCTTCCTCGTCCTTTACCTCTGTCACTACTGCTTCCTCCGCATGTGGGGATGCCGGGCTGGACGCAGGCGCCAGCGCCATGGCGAGCAAGGACAGCCCCCTCCTTCACGGGGTGGCCTTGGAGATTCTGCTGCCTCGCACAGTGGAGAGGTGGATGGTGATGATTCAGTGCTGCTGTGCGGCAGTAACATTTCCGCTCTACAGGAATCGGCTCTCGGCGCAACTGGTGTTACGTCAGCTCGTCAAAGGTCCACAGCGCACTTTGGCTGGAGCTGAGAGAATACGCTGCCAAGGCGATTCACGGTTGCAACACGAAGGGTGAACGATCCTAAAGCCCCAAATGTCTTCCGTCATTGGTCGACCCGGAAACGGCTTCTTACTGGCGCTGCACCGAAGTCCTTTTCGCACCAAGCTCTAAACTCCAGGATGGCGAAGAGAACGGCTCCTTACGTCCTGGAGCACACGCGTACTTGGCTGATTATCCAGACAGCCTCTTTTATCTATAGAGCCAACCTTGTCCCCATCTAGGACCTAGGAATACCTAGGAGAACTCTACTTTACTCATTTCCCCCTGGCCCGAAAGCACTACGAGCAGGCTTTTTCTTCACTCTGCTTGCGGGAATCCCGAGTGCAAGATCGGAAATGCTCTGGTTCTCAAACTACCAGAGAAGCAAAAATCCGAATACAAGCCGGGCACCTGTGCACTTGTGCACATCTCCCGTAGGATGTGAGAGCTACTTTGGCAATGGGATGCTGCACAGCATCCTAAAGAATGCGGGCCAACTGCCGCTGTCCCACTGATCACAGTCTCTTTATTCTTGACTGCACATATATGATTTTACTTTCCTACGATGACATGAGCCACCTTGCTTCTAAACGTGCCCCTCGTTTCCCCACCGTTGGACACAGTCTTGCGCGGCTAGGTTTGGAACTTGGTGCATCGACCTCCCATCTGCTTTAGGCCGTCTAGGCATTTAGTATCAAGGTGGCTTCAGTCCACGCTCACGGACACTGGCGCGGGCCTTTGGATGAGGAGACTTCCGGGTGCTTGGCAAGTGTGCCGCAGCAATCTTGCAGTGAGGCCGCGGCTTGCTCTCTGTTTCTTTTGCGTTGGACTCCTCCACAAGCATTGGCTTCAACAGCAAGGAACGACATTGCAAACAGGTCTGTCCTGTGAGAAGACCCGGTGATGATCCTGGACCAGGCCAGCAAACTCTCGGCTTCAGGGTGCTGGGTGCTGTTTTCATGTATCATGCGAAGAGTCAGGAGTCCTTCATGATGTCGAGAACGAATCCCAGCTGGCGTTGTCTCTGGGCGTTGGTGTAGAGGCTGGCATGGGTCAGAGCACCAAAACTGCAATGTGTGCCCCAGTGCAGGCGCACAGACGCCCAAGCAGATCCAGGCCAGGCCAACTCCAGCACCTGATCCTTCGACAGACCTCGAGCCATGTCCTCCTCCGTCAAGTGACGACCTGCACGTGCTTTCAGTCGGAGATCCAGCTGCAAGGCCCCAAGCAAGCACCTCCGTTCGGTGCTGCAGCAATGATGAGGGAGTTGAAGGCTTCTTCCTCAGCTCTGTCAATTCGCCAGCATGACGCGGCAACCACTGAGATCATTTGTTGAGGACAGAAAAACGCAAGATGCAGAATTTTGCCCGGATGATGCATGGACTGGGTATCTGAGTTCCGCCACGCCCATTTCCGTTCCCTCTGTGGCGAGCTGTACAGCTGAAGTTTCTTTGAAGTTCCAGAAGCCGTCCTGAAAGCAACTGCGGGAGCGCGCAGATTGCACGTACAAGATAGGCCAGGCGAGAAAACCATGTATCCTTCTCTCATGCATCAGCTTCACTGTGCCAGAAAAAACTCGTGTTCCAGCCTTGTCCTGATCGAAACGAAGGAAGAGCTCCTTGCTTCCAGAGCTGTGCTGACGCAATGACTCCTCAAGTGTGGATTGTCCTCCGCCAGCTTGAGGGTTTCATTGGTTTTTGTCACATTCGCCCACAAGTCCTGCCATGATTCACACTGTGCAGAGACTCCATGTTGCCAAAGACCCCTCCAACAGCCTAAGCTGCAAAGCGAATTCTGGCATGACTCCCTGGGTCCCTGCCTGCGCAGTGTTGCCTGCACCAATCTGGATCAACGGAGCCTTGAATCTCGCCGTCTCCCGACCAAGCACACGGATGTCATGGCCAGAGCCGCAAGCCTGGATAAGGTCCGGGTTGTTCTGGTAAAGCGACCAGACATCGTCTTCTGAACCTGGCAGGCACATGGTGGCCCCAGCCATCTCGGTCATGCTGTGTGACTCGCGTGCCTGCGACGCTGCTGTCGTGGCCTTCTTGCAGCGCCTTCAGCAAGGCCTGCTCGCAGCCCTACTCAGCAACTCTCAATATCAACAAGGATCAGGCTCGCTGTGTTTGGAACCGCATGCAGCCATGATCAGCCATGCCATGCCGTTCCATGCCCGAGAGATCCTCAGCCAGGGCTGTCTCACTCCCGGCTTTTGCCAACGCATCGTCCTGCCAAGAGGGTTTGAATCTTCTGCACACTCACACGCGAGCTACACTCCACTGCAAGGGATCAGATTTGCCGACAGGTTCTGCATTTTTGGATGGGCCTTAGTGTGTTTCTGATGGTGGCACAAGCAGTGTTATAATGCTATATCGAGGAGGCTCTGTAGCTGTCCGAAATGTCGACGCTGCGCAGGTTCTGCATGCCGTCAAACCTTGGCTGGCCCACGCTGCAGAAGACTCGCACACGTATTTGTTTGATCCTGTACGGTGCCGACATGGAAACACTGTCGAGCTCCTTGCGTGACTGTTGCAGCGCCGTCCAATGCAGACGCCTTCGTTTCGTGGGTCAAACTTCCACTCGCTTTAACTCCGATGTTTCTGATGCCAGTCGTGCTTTCAATTTGGGATTAGTGCATATCGTTCGATGACTTTGGCCTGCGGCAATCACCTTCTAAACAAGGCTCGTCCAAACATCGCATCTTACTTACACCGTAATGATGAGTGAATAATCATATTGCAAGATGGAAAGAAAACACGAACAGTGCTGTGCCTTGAACTCGCTCTGCTCCATCCGGACCCCCAGCTCTTTCATATCGTGACCCGCTGCAACCTGTGCCTCGAACAGTCTTTGGGCTTGAAACTTGAACACACTTGCCATCATGTTGGCTGGGCTGCAAAAGTGACCTTGCATGCAGAACTGGCAGACCCGTGCCATTGCCTGGATCAACTTCAGGCTCGCTTTGGACTGCAGGGCCTGGAAGCCGCCAAAACGCATCGCAAACTGTCGTGCAGACTCTGGCGGACGAGAGTCATCCGTGCCGTGGGTGAGGCAAAAGGGTTGGACACAGCGACTGGCTCGGCCCGGGCTTCTGTAAGCCATCCACACCGGTGACCACTTTGTTTGGTTTTCTTGCTACCTGCCTCGCCAACTGGGCCGCACAGTGGCCAACAGTCCCGAAAAAACACGCTTCCGGACACGAGATTTGCGCAACATGAACGTCTTCTGGAGATTGTGAAAATGTGCTATCAATAAACTGTGACGATGCTATGAGGTGCTCGTGTGCGTGGAAACAGCAACTGAAGTTTTCGACATCATACCTGTGTAAGTGAACCTTCGGTGCAAACCTCCATGCTCCATAAACTCAACTATGTCAACTACGTGCCCTTAACTGAACTACAAATCGTGTCTACATTCTGGGCATTTCGAGCAGCCAGCCGGAAGTTCAGATGAGGACGCAGGCCGGGAGACACACCTGCCCCAGGTGAGCACAGATGGGTTCCGAAGCATGGGCTGGTTTTTTTTTGCCTCTTGCATGGCTGAATGTCTCGCGAAGTAAGGTTTTAGGTACATAGTATGTGAATTCTGGGTTCATTGACCTTACAGAATTTCTCCATTTCTCCCTCTCGGCTGGGGTTTAGTCAGCTTAGTCCTAGTCCAGCACCACCCGTCACCATCTTGCCCAAGCACCTTCTCCTCGGTGGCGCGTGGATCGCGGAGCCGGAAAAAGCCACCTCACAGGACATTCGGCAAATCCACTCTGCGCCGGACCCCCAGCAACCCAGCACTGACAATCCCAACGCCAGAAACTATGCCGACGACAATTGCTCTCAGAAGTACACCAACAGCGACCCCGACTGCGCTCTGATCCTTTGGATAGTGTGCCGGTACTGTCGTGCTCGTGCATCTCACGACCCCTTAAAGCTCAATGGTGTCACATTTGCAGCACCGGTATGTAAGCAAGGTGCACCAGTGAAAGTGCTCCTACCCCTTCCCGTCAACGGTCCAAGAGCTGGACAGCGAGTTGCGCGAGCATCGGGGACAAAGCAGCCTTGCCAGCATGGCGAGCGCATGCGAGTGCGTGAAGACAGGCGCCTGTCCAGCAGTTGGGGAGCCGACGGCCAGAACCAGAAGCCAGGGCCCCAGTCTTCGACGAAAGCCCGGGGCAACTCCTGTCAAACCTGCATTCTGCATTCTGTCAGTCGACAGACAGTCTCAAAAGACAGCGCTCCAGGCTAGCACTGCGGCTTCCCTTTTTCCCATGTGGAGCAAGGCACTGCGCGCAGCTTTGCGATAGATGCGGCATGACCAGCTCGGCATGCCCCTCACAAGGTAAAAGACTCTTGCCGTGGCGTCGACAAGCCGTCAAAGCCCCAGCATGAAGAGTCCTTTCTCGCGCATGTCGCTCCCTTTGGAGTCTTCGAATTGACCATGCTGCGGCCATCACTTCGCAGCGTAGGTGTGTTCTCAGAATGCGAAGTGAATGTTCGAATTCGGAGCAGGCCTGTTGCCGAAATCCTGTACTTCAGCGGCCCTGCTGAAACGACAGTCACTGTACTACTCTGCTTGAAACTGTGCCACTCAAGATGAAAAAAAAACATGCAACCACGCCCCATCTCTAGATCAAAGGGGCGACAAGGCTTATGCTAATTACGTCTCCGCGACTCTGCACGTGCGCGTCTACAAGACAAATCTGCGAAACCTTGTGGAGAAAGCCCGCGATCAAGCACCGCCAAGCTTGCTGCTGCGAAGAGCTCCTGATTGGGCCACCTGGAGTATGAGATCTGTGGCACGCCGGACGCCACCTTGGACGATAATGCACCACAAGAGCCGTGCTGGCACTTTATGAATGTAACTCGACTGGAGAAAGTGCTGACAACCCCCCTCTCCCATGTGGTCCTCGTACCCTTCTGCCTTCCGCTTAGAATCCAGCTACTATCCAGCTGTTGTCTGAGCCAATTAGAACACCCCTTCTGCCGGAATATGCTCGAAGAGCTTTTGTTATGTTTTATTTTCGAGCTCTGAAACCAGTTGTGTTCATGTCCTGGATTGGTCAAGGCACCTGCAGACTGCATCTTCACAGAGCACTCGTTGGCTTTGGTCTTGAACTCCGGGTTCCTGCGGACCTCTTCGAGAGCTGCCGCGACGTCGCATCGGTACTTGGCAGCCACCTGTGATGCCTCGTTCAAATCGCACATAGGTCGCTCGATTTGCAGGCCGACACCAAGCTGGACAGCTTTCTGAGCATTGACAGGTTGGTCTGCAAATCCTGGGCAAACGACGACCGGAGCACCGGTGCTCAGGGATTCCATGAAGCTGTTTTGGCCTCCATGTGTCAGGAACAAGTCCACGCCCTCCTTTAAGATGTCAACTTGTGGCATGACTGGCAAGCATACGGCGTTCGCCGGAGCCACGAGGTTCTCAAGTGCATCTGGCTGGGGTCCCAAAGAGACCAACAGCAGTGGACCGGCGCCAGCGTTGTCTGTGCCGAAGGCATCGAAAAGACCAGCCCAGGCGGCTTGGCAAAGCTCTTTGCCGGTCAAGCCCTGAAAAACTCCATCGACGGACCTTGGCTATTCGGCTATCCTCAAACCCACTCCGACAGCACTGTGTGCTTACTCTTTCGAAGAACCACAAGACGGTGTGCAGCCGGGTGGCATGTGGTTGGCCCAGCCAACTTCCGGGCTGTCTCCTGTAATTACCGTTCCCATGCTCGCAAAGATCACCTCTCGACCCTCTTTGCGGGCCTTGCGAATCAAGGCCACGGGGTCGGTTATGGGATGTTGCGCTTTTTCTGCGGGTTGCGCAGGTTGCGGCTTGGTAGACTCCAGCTCTTTCTGGAACTTGTGCCCTGCCGCTCGTTTGGCTCCGGCTTTGTCGAGCAGCGGCCCGACGAAGACAAACTCCGTTTGGGCTTCTTCGTAGATCTTCTCCAGCTCCGGTGACAAGGGATCCGCCAAAAAGTCAACGGTGGTGACCAGGGTCAGTGCCGATTGCTTTGCCACCACCGACATCCCTACTGGTGCCATTTCCTCATCGAGCTCGATTTCTAAGCCATATTTGGCCCTCAAGCGATCAACAGCTTCAAGCAAAGGTTGATAGGCACGGCGCTCCTGAGGATCAAGGGCAAGCGGCAAGCATGCTCCGGAGCAGGCTTTCCACTTAGAGATCCTACGAATGCTCCAGGCTTACTAGTACAAGTAGCCTCAAGTAGCCTTTGGCACAGCTCTCCTTCAGGCACCGCTCAGTGGTGTAGCCTATCTTCTCCAGCCATTCCAAAGTCGCCAAACGCAGGCTTCCCGGCCCAGCTGTTGTCATGATACCGACGCATGGTATGCCAAGAATCTGGGCGGCCCAGCAGGCCTCCTTGTTCATCAGAGGGCACAGCACGACCACATCTACCCCGACTTTTTCAAGCCAGCGTAGAATGCCAGGCAACATCATCTCCTGCATAATTTCCCGGATCTTGAACATCGCGACAAACAGAGGGTCCTGTTCCAAGCCAAACTCCTTTTGAAGGTCTGACAAGCACCCGAAGATGTCAACATTTCTGCCTTCATACATCTCCGGCAGCGCTTCGATCTCCGAGTGGAAGGTGGCCCCCGTGTCCTCAATGGCATCCTTCATCTGCTCCCTGCAGAGGTAGTGGACTTCCTGGCCTTCCTCTACCAAGGTACGTGCCACGGGCAGGGAGGGGTTGATGTGGCCCGAGGCCATGGGAAAGATGAAGCCAAACTTCCGCGCAGGGGCGACCATCCTGACAGCTGCGCTTCGTCGGTCCTAGGTTGGGCTGAGCTTTCCTTCGAGAGCTGAAAATGCGCTGGCAGAACGAAGTGGACAAAGCAGGCGCAGCAAACTCAGTTTGCACAAATGCTGTGCAGAACATGAAGTCATCCTCGAGACAGCAGATGGCCTCGTGTTCCTTGTGCCATGATCCTCAAATAAGGCTTGCAGGCCCAAAATCACACGCTGACCTTGCTGGCGATTGTGAAACTCCACCACAGTGTTGGATTGTCGATGTGGTGTCAGGTGTTCGCTGCTCTATGAAGTGCGCAGGTTTATGGCCACGGCTTCCTCTCAAGCAGGCCCGGGCCTTGAACCAAGTTGCCCCAGCACGATGATTGCATGTCCAAGACAGATGTCACTACCTACACTTCTTGATGACACCATGCGGAGCATTCGGCGATGCTTGAAGTTCATGCATGAACAAGGCCGAAGTGCAAACTCAGAAAGCCAGCAAGCACAGTTTTGATGACCAGCAAGCGGTTGGAACCGCAGTGCAGACCGCACTAGCTGCTGTCCTGCAACCATCATGTCTTACCAGAGCGGCGCATCTTAAAGTACGCTAGTTATGGCTTATGCCTCTGCCCCGCCATGCCCTTAATGAGCAGACCGCAAGCTGCAGTGCGCTGATTTCCTACAGTCTTGGTCTCTGTACTTCCGTGGGTTGAGCTCCCAACCGCATCGTTCAACGCTCCCAGATCGACTGCTTGCCCTTGTGCCGGTTATCCACCCAGACCTGGCGGTTGCTGCGGAGTCGGCACAGAGCCTACATCGCTTAGGGCTTGAAGGAATGGGGCTTCAAGCGCCGAGATCGCAGGAATTGCCCGTGAACACGTGCCGGGTTGTCGATCTTGTATGGGCTGCTAGTCTTATCCTGGCAGGGCAGCGGGATGGCATAAAGAGTGGTTGAATTTTTGAAGGTAGAAAAGTTAAAGCAACAAGGCACAACCCCCACAGAGGCCTACCGCGGCTTAACACAGTAGACTCAGTAGACGCACCTTTTCTAATCATGTCTTGAGCCAAACACATTCGTTATCCTGAAGTGAAACACAACATGCAACAGCCTACGGCGTGAGACCTAGAAGCTATGATTTACTACACCACTACTAGGTGCAAAGAGGTCCATATTTCTTATCTTGAAATCCGTTGAGGATCCTGTGTGCCTATGCATATAACATCTTCAAATCTTGCACGGTTCCGGATGCCTCAAGCTGGTAGTGCCCGCAGGAGAATCGCCCGTTGCCTCGGAAGCTCGGAAGACAGGACGCAAACTCGAAATGACTGCAACCTGCACCTGCATGCCATTTTTCAAGTCTCGGGCCCAGGCCATGCTGTTTGACATTTAGGCGTATGGGATCACGACCTCCCAGATGAAGAAAGGGGAGTCATAGTCATAGTGGCATCTCTCACTATACATCAGCCTACACCTTGTGCCAAGCAAAGGACTCATGCAAGATTTTGATAAAGCCTCTTCTGGACAAGGCAACATCCAGCTGCCCACGGCTCGTGTTGCGCGCCCTGGCACGCGTGCAAAAAGCAAGGATCTGCAATGATCTGCACATGTCAATGTCAATGTGGACTTAGTGTGGTACAGTATTTCCGAGCCGGACTGAATTGAGGTCTAGACCTGCAAACACGCCAGCCTTGCCATTCTACTGACACCTTGTTGCCCATCGTGTCATGCCTTTCCGGGTGGCATGCGTCACAAGTGTTGACAGCATCCTCTCGATGAGTCTTGCAGCTCACCTCGCATACCATCGGCACGAGAGCCCTTGCGGGATACAGTATCTGTGCACCAAATCCCCCGAGTTCATCATACGGGAGGAGGGCATCCAAAGACAAACAACAAGCATTATTTTTCGGAATCCACGACATACGCAAAATCAATTCACGCACCCATGAACCACGTGAGAGCACATCACATCCCCACATGGTCTGACAATACCGTCTCCATCCGCTGCCATCTGCCAAGCTGCCAGTCTCCAAGGAAGTCCTCCAAGCAGAGTTCCTCGGACCGCCTTCGAAAACCCGTCAGAGAAAAGCATCGCATCTCTTGCTGAATACTAGCACGAGGAAGGTCTAGTAGTGTAAGATCAGCGTGCAAGCAACGCCCAGGATGAGTGCGACTCAAGCGCCCATCGTGGTCGAGTGCTCTAGCATCTAGAATCTAGCGATATCTGCTGCCCAAAAGGCACATGAAAGCCTCTTAGGACCCTCACACTCCGCCCTCCGTTCTCCCCATGCCTCTCAGGCTTTGGAGGCGGAGGTCCTGGAACCGGCGGAGGCAAGTACGCTGGCATCGGCCTCAGCACAGACGTGGACTGTGGCACGCCTTTCAGCGCCGTGCGACACAATCCCCAAACCTCGGAAGCCCGGCAAGCTGCAGCACTGGCAATGAGAAGATCTTTTTCCAAGGCGTCGCACTGCTGCCAGGCTCAAGCTGATGAAACGTTGGGTTCGGCCGACGAGTCCAACCCGGAGGCCATAAAACTACAGTGACTACAGTCAGTTGCACACATTGCAGTACGATCAGTACGGTTGCCTTAAACGTACGGCTTGCACCGAGTTTCTGCTTGGAGTCAGATGAACCGCTTGGCTGTATTAGCAGATATCGTGCGAATGAACTTCGCACGCCGTCGAAGGCGTGCCCGGTCTATGGAATACTCAACTACCTTACACTCGTTTCGACTTGATTAAGTTACCATTCATACTACAAATCGTGTTTCAATTTTCTACTATTCTGTAAATCTTGACTGAGATCTATTTTAACGTCAAGACCCAAAGCTCACTCTCTGGGCGTGCTCGAGCGTTGTTCGACGGATGCCTGCTCCCAGCTGAACGCGTCATCACCAGCGTTCAGCGCCAGAGGTATGTTTTGAGAGTGGCACATCGCGAACTTTCTTGATGTATTGGACGACTCAGTCTATTCAGTCAAGGTGCTTGGCATGGATCTTTGGCCAAGAGTTTCCATGTAAAGAAAATACCTGGCAGTCAAAGCCAACTCTGGCAATGTGACCAAACCCATCGAGTTTCTCGCGCAGTCTGTGCCTGCATGCCCCCCTAAGGACCGGACAAGGTGTTGCTCATCACGCAGCCGCCCAGCCAGCGGTCACCTGCGGAGAACCTGCAGTTTGCGTGGCTCCAACTTTTCGCCCGCTAGGTCCCTAGAGCCTTGGAAGCTGTAAATCGATGAACTTCACGGCCCCTTCGTCTGCATCCAAGCGGAATCCACGAAGGGACTCCTGAACAGACTGGGTAATGCGTGGGGTAGAGGATGCTGCACAGAGCCGACCAGCTTGCATGTCCTCTCTTGCTGCGAATGTGAACATCCAAGATCTCTGAGTCCTTGGCTTCGGGGAAGGAGAAATATCGAAAACTGAAGAACTCAACAAGTCGAACTACATATGTGTAACTATGAGAAGTAAGCTCCCGCTGTGACTGAGCATCGGCCACATGACAAGGCCATCTCCACGTCCAGCCACGTCATAACTCCTCCGTGGAATCAGATCCTGGGCTTGGCTCATCATGCTTGGACCGGACTCCTGCCACGCTTCTACGAGTCTACGCTGTTGAATCCTTCCCGTGCCTGCTGAGTTTGATCGCAAGGCTCGCAAGTCTCGTGGTCACAGCGCGGTTGCAACTGCACCACATCCTCGGTAGGTTCCTCGAACGTGGTGTTGGATGTTCTCAAAGCCCATGGTCCCTGTCACAGAAGTAGCCAAACACTTGCGAGATGTTGCGAAACAGCGGTATGGCCGGTACGGTGGGATATGGTGGGTCGGCCACGCCTCGCTGGCCAGGCTCCTGTGAAAGATTTGGACTCCACTGTTCTAAGCATGCGAGGGTCTCGTACGACGCTCCTCCATGGACCCCCAAGTACTCGGCTGATGTTGGCCAGGCCGGTCATGGGGCAACGCAGCAAATGAGAGCCTCACAGAAAAAGGAGCAGGCGTGCCCCGCTGGCTTTTACTCTTTGAGACGGGTCAGAGTCGGTCAGAGCATTTCCCTCACTCGTCCGCCTCTCGCGGAGAGCAGCCAAACGGTGCAGTCGGCCGCCGCCTCAAGCCAAATATCGACACAAAAGACCATCAAAGCCGGTTAGGACGGGAGATAAGTCGACCTACAATTCTGTCGAAATCGCTCTGGCCCCGGGCATTGCTGGTCCTGTCGCACTGGATGCTGGCGCTGCGAATCCCTTTTGCCTGGAAAGCCTGTCGCAGGACAGGATGCAGGCAACCAAACACGCGAGGTGACCTCACAAGCTACCAGTCGACTTTCACCAGGTCAAACCCTACTGTTGGACCCGATTAGTTATCATGGCTGCAATTGCAATTCAGCTCTCTAACTAGGCACAGAACCGCAGCTCATTTGCCAATCAAGCTGTCAGGTACGTTAGCCAAAGAAGCAGAACTTCAAGCTCAGCGAAACACTTCGCCCACAACTTGACGACCCAGTGGGAGGGGGGGAGAGCTGAATTCGAGCACAACGAGTATGAGTAGCACAAGTATGTACTTCTTGGAAAACCGAAAGCTGTTTGGCTCTCGGGGACGAGGAGGAACAAACCCCCATAGCTCGAATCCAGGCGAGGCTTCGCGGGAAGGCCGAGGACTCGGAATCTGAGTTCGTAGTCACCATCAAGAACAGCCTACGGAGCTTTGCAAACGACAGGTCCCTCCCAACTTAAGCACAGGAGCTGGACACTCCCTATTTCATACACTGGCCCAAACATGTCATTCCTTGCTCCAGCGGACATGCACCATTGCGCCAAGCTCTCGACCAAACCTCCAATTTGCGGCTCATGTACGGGTTCACTTCACTCGTAACTGAAACACTAGGATACACTAGGTCACTAGGAAGCGGAAGGTCCTGCAAATACGAACGACCGATGAGCACGCATCACCTAGATGCACAAACTTACTATACCACCCTCCTGCATTCACATGACAACTAAGTGTGCAAACTAATTACGCCCAGACGGGTTTCGGGCCCAGGTTCCTCCCAGAAGCCGCATCGCAAAATGGAAGCTGGTCCATGGCCAAGCTATGCGTATTAGCATGATATCTTAGGAAGAGGAGAAAAAAGCGGTGGCACAGGATTGCTTAGGCTTGTCACAGATTTGCAAGTTGGAGGCTTTGGAGCTGACCCAAAGACGCAGCCGATAGCCCAGAAAGCCTTGAGCTGCGGCGCATCTGAGAGGCACCGATGCAGTCGAGCCTCCCGCAACAACCGCAGCCGTGATCGAATTGAGGCTGGTTTGGGAAGTCACAAGCATGCCAGCATAGAGTCCAAATGCTACCCCAGAACAATTTCAGCACCGCAGCTGTGGCGGGAGCAAAATTGGCACGCAGAATGTGGGGGCGAAAATGCGCTTGACTGTGGCCGGACACCTCCCCAATATGCGCAGCGGCGCTGTGACGGTGGGCTTAGCTGAGTAGTGTGATCCTGCCAAGCCTTCAAAGACGTCGAACGATGTCACATTCTGTCACAGCAGCACGGGTCGGAGTGCGACTTCCACCCCAAAATGCACGAATGCGTGGCAGGGACGTGATTCACCAACGCGGAACCACCTTGCCGCGGGTGCCTCGCGAGGAAGGGATCGAATCCCTCGACTCCCTGGAGGCGCCTCCAGGCTTGCTGCCTCCTTGATGAGCTCAGCATCTTCCCGGAGTGGCAGAACCGCCGCTCTGTATCTTCCAGGCATTTTGAGTCGGGTTCAGACTGTAGACTCATGCATCCGGGATTTTGGAGGAAAGCCAACTTGGACGAGCACTTTGAGAGAGTGTGCATGACCTGACATAACCTTGGCAACCATGGCAACCTTCAAGGCCCCCAACAAACCTGTGAAACAACCCCACTGCCTTTCAACGACCAGGAGCATCTCACCCAGGTCCTTGCATGGCATGCCAAGTGTGACAAGGTGGCCATGACTGCTTCATGAGTACTTGCATTGTCGCACTGAGGGCTTCTCCGGGTTGCAAGCAAGCGCGGTTGGCTTGGAAAATGCTTGCGGCCACTGCTCGAAGCTTACCTGCGAGGTCTCACCAGGTTTTGCACTTTCACCGGTTACGTTGAGTGTGACGGTGACGGGTGCTTCAGGCGCCAGTTTCGAATGGCTTGAGCCAGACGTGCAAATCCTTGTTGCAGGCCGTGCGGCAACCTCTGCGAATGGCATGCGGAAGGAAGCCTGGCAGCACAAATTCGCAGCATGCTGGCTTTCCGTGTCATGAAAATCGGAAGCTCGGGGCATGTCTTCAGAGTCAACCGGCACGCCTTGTGAAGTGTCGACTCGTGAAGGAAGAGCTTCAGCCACGCCGAAGCGGCGGTTGCAGCCAAAGCTTGCTCGATGGTGCCAGTGAGCCTGAGGTGCCGTGCCTCGCTCGTGATGTAGATGATGATCCACACCTAAGCAGCCGCCGCTACAACTCAATGGTTGCCTCAAACTTGCGAGACCCGGCGGTCGGGGCAGCCAGCCGGCCAGTGAGGGCCAGACGACACTGGTCGCCCACGCACCAACCAAGACCATGGTGCCGATCTTCACCTTGGCACAACATGTTTCCGACTCGAGACTTGGCTGTTCCGTAGCTATGGCGAACATGGAGAGCATGGACACAAGCATGAACTTGAAAAAGTTGCGGCATGACATCCCCTGCAGGCGATGTGATCGAGTGCACGAGACTTGACAGATACTTGTAGTGGCAGGGACAATGCGGCATCACCCACAGAAGCCCCTTCCCCGGCTGTTTGGCTGGTCACGGTCTGTGCAGGCAACCGCCCAGGCCGCAGCCGGAAGCGCTCATCCCGTCTTCGGTCCTGGATTGCTACATAAAGCAGGTTCAGGTGTCGGAAGTCTTCCGAAAACCAACAGATCAGCCTCTTCTTCGGCAGCTTGAGCACTCTCTGCATCGGGTGCATCCTCGCGATACGTCCAAAACTCTAGCTACTGCAATCTATGTCAAGGCCAAGCTCCCAGGACTTGTCAACCAGACCTGGGCTATCACGCACAAGTGCGGAGCAGCATCCTCCGTGGGGGCGAAACTGGGATGGAAGGTCAGTGTGATGTTGCCGGCTGCATTCTCAACCTCAGCCCAACGGGCTAATCGGAAGTTGCAGGATGAGAATCAAAATGTGGCAAATACCATGGCCCAGGGCTGGAAGGACTGAGCGCATTGAGGACTGGAGAAGCGGTTTGACTATTTGACTCACAAGCGATAAGTGCGGTCAGAAGATCGTCGTTGGTTGGAGAGCCGTCACGCCGTCGGCCTGGGTAGCGTGCGCAAGTCAAGCTTTGGCGTGCCTGACACGTCGTGCTACAGAACCGTGATTTTCCAAGTCAAGACCAACCATTTCGTACCGTTTGCCGGGACATCAATGTGATGTTTGAGCACTGTCTCCATCACTTTACCACTTCAGCGGCTTGCTGCCACAAGCTTCGCATTGTGGCAACACACGAATGGAAATAAAAGTAGAAATA
Organism: Symbiodinium sp. clade A Y106; assembly: GCA_003297005.1. Classification (NCBI taxonomy): domain Eukaryota; class Dinophyceae; order Suessiales; family Symbiodiniaceae; genus Symbiodinium; species Symbiodinium sp. clade A. Next base: position 46,524 of record BGNK01003236.1, on the reverse strand, counting down.
GTAATAGTCATAGTGGTATAGGAGTAGTAGCAGTGTTAGTAGTCGTCGTCGTCGTAGTCGTAGCCGTAGTCGTAGGAGTAGTAGTAGTAGCAGTACCAGTGCAGTAGCAGCAGCAGCAGCAGTAGTAGCATTCATTCCCCACGCAGCGAAGTGTCCGAGTCGCCTAGCGAGCAGACAGCAATCACGTATTGTGATATCTGGATCCTTTGTGGATCTGGAGGGCAATTGCCTGCTCTGGCGTGTCCTATCCTACTCCTTACTTCACATGTTGTTCAGCCGCCAACTGCAACTGCATCGGCAGAGACTTGGCGCAACCACACCAGATAGGCGGCAGTACTGTGTGTACAGGGGTCCGATGGCTGAGCTCGGCAAGCATCGTCAGTTAGCCAGAAGCGACCACTTGCAAACATCTTTTGACCACATAGCAACGCACGATAGTGTCCTGTCACCGGCGTTCCCCCAAAGTGATGTTGGACGGCTGCAACCTGATATGGCTTCAGGACAGTATGCAAGGTGCGGGTCTCCGTGAAAACCGGGAAGTGTATCACGCCTGAAAGGCCCTCGAGTGGTCGGACATCCTTGTTCACAGCCTCACCTTGCTGCTTAAAGCGCAATAGCTGTAGGCACAGAATCTGAGGCTCTTGACACAATGCGTATTTGGCCATCGCTTGAGCGCTCCACCCCTCTACGGACTGCTGCAGATGTATTGTGGCACCTGCATTCAGGTGTATGGGAAGTGGATGGAAGTGGTATCGCAAGGGAGCCAGCGTCATGTCACAATACCTTCAGGGGAGTAATTTCGTGCCTCCCATCATCCGTACATACCCATCGGTGAAATCCTTGGTAGCAAGTACCCAGCAAACTCAGCCACATCATGCTGACGATGAACATCCCCCCAGGCTCGTAGCATAAGTTGCCACGGAAGTGATCGAAGAACCTGTATTGGCTCAGAGGAGACAGTACCAGTGCTAGGTGGGCACAGCATGGTAAACACCCTGGCGGCAGTGGCATCCTGGCATTGTGGAGTCGGACCTATGCCGGTCACTGCCTGGGATGCTGTGTTTGCCTCGCTAGAGGCCGTGTGTCCTTCTACGCACCTGCCTCGATGGTACTTAGGTGTGCTTGTTAAACTGGCAGCAGGACGGCATGCCTGTGTTTCCGGACACGATTACCTGACCTGCATGCTGCGGCAACTACTCTAGCACAGGGCTGGCCGGATGTCTACCAGGCCGGGAATGCGGAACCGTGCTCGGTCTGTACTTACACGCCACGGCCCGGAGCCGATATCAAGCGCAGTGCTGATCTTCCCCCTGACTCGGAGCAGTCTCTGCAACCGGCCCGGGACTTAGCCTGGACGCTGGCCGTGTCTCTTGATCGGTACACTGCTTTGATTCTAACTGGTGTGCATGACTCACTGGGTCCAGGACTCTGCTCCCTGGTTAGTCATACTCGAATGGCCCCTCCTGCGTGTGCTTCTTGCAGGATCTTCCGGGCACGTGGTTGGCCTTCAGACTGTCAGACCCCCGATGCTACCAGTGTCGACAGGACTTCCACCGTCGCACTCCGATTAGAGCCAAGCTCGGGCATTGCACACGTCACAAAGCCAACAAAATTCGGAATGATGCCTGTGCCTCAGCAGTGGCCATGCCCTTTACAAGTGAGTCGCCAGCGGCACTGGACCTTGAGGCAATGGACTAAAGTAGGTACGTGGCACTTCACCTTGTCCTTTCTCTCTTTTGTTTTCCACTTTAGCCACTTCACGTAGTCGTCAAGCTGCTTGGCCTGTGTTTCACACTTCTCTCTTCCTTTGGGGTCCTTTGACTGACGTAGACACATTGCGGTGGGGCCGTCGTAGTAGTACCAAAACTTCGTTCCTTCACACCACTTCCACTGGTAGCGTTTTCCTTGGAAACTGTAGACTGCAAACCAGCTTCCTTTCTCCTGTCCACGGCCTTGTCCTTTCACGTAGTTGTCTTCTCCTGTGGGTCCTCGTGCTCCTTTCTCTGGGTCTCGTCCTCTTCTGCTGTTGCTGCGTCTGCTGGTGTTGTTCCTTCTGTTGCTTCTTCCTTGTCCTCGTCTGCTGCGGGTGCCTGTGATCATGCTGTGGATCCTTTGCTCTCCAGTTCCTGCTGGAGTTCCTTGATTTTCTCCTTATCCTCTCTTCTTTCTTTCATCATCTCCTCCATCATCTTCTCCAATTTTCTGATCCTCTCGTTGTCTGCTCCTGTTCCTTCTGTTGCTGCCGCTTCCTTTTCGGCTTGCTTCTTTGCCAAGTGTGCGGCTGCTTCCTTCTGCTGCTGCTCTCATTCCTCAACCTGCAGCATAGAACCACTGCACCACATGTACTCTGCACAGGATGACCGCAGTATTGGTTTTCAGCCTTCCAATCCCACCAACCCCTCTCCAGTCCCACTGCGCTCTCTTTCTAGCACCGTTTGAGCTGCTTGAACTTTTATGTGAACCCCAATGCATGCCCAACCCCTCCCCAATCCCACCAACCCCCGCCAAATCCCACCAACCCCTCTCCAGTCCCACTGCGCTCTCTTTCTAGCACCATTTGAGCTGCTTGAACTAATTTAGTTGAACCCCAATGCATGCCCAACCCCTCCCCAATCCTACCAACCCGCCCCCAATCCCACCAACCCCTCTCCAGTTCCACTGCGCTCTCTTTCTAGCACCATTTGAGATGCTTGAACTAATTTAATTGAACCCCAATGCATTTTAAGGTTCAGGGTAGCAGGCCATGTATGATGTATATATATATATATATATACATATATATATATATGTACCGTGCCGCCAGGCCCTACAATAAATAATATACATACATGCATGTCGGGTGAAGCTACTTCTTTACAGTAGTAGTAGTAGTAGTTGTTGTTGTTGTTGTTTTTGCCACTCGCATGGCACGCCTGTGACAGCCCCGCGAGGCTTTGACGACTACAAGTCACAACAGCAAGCTCCAGGTTCAGTTCAATCCAAACAGATACCATAACAAAGGCACAAAAAGCGTGATTAGATTTACAACAACTGACCGAGGAGCTTCTGTTGATCGGGAAAAGCTCGGAATCTACCGTAGTAGTAGTAGTAGTAGTAGTAGTAGTAGTAGTAGTCGTGGTAGTAGTAGTGGTAGTGGTAGTAGTTTTTTTTGTCACTCGCTTGGCACATCGTCGACAGCACTGCGAGGACTAAAAGGCTACAACTCACATGTAGTGGTAGTAGTAGTAGTAGTGGTAGAACAAGGCATATAAACGGAATAGCCACAGCAATAGCAACTGCAATATTAACAATAGTAGCAATAACAGTAATCATTCTGATAAGAGTAGTAGAAATAACAGTAACATTGGGAGTCTCCCGAAAGAGTCCTTGCACTTGCAAAGAACCACAGCTAGCCAAGCCGCAATTTCGTCTCAATAGCCCCACATGGTCACCGAACCTGCAACAAGGCACTGCTTGAATCATGCACTACTATACTAACTAACTCCAAAAGCTGGCTTGGAAACATTCACAGCCGCGGCCTCTCGAGGTCTGTTCGTAAGCTGTACATGTCAATGATCCGAGCAGACGCAGAGGGCTCTTCCCACACAGTTTTGCCCTCTTCGGCATTGTGGAAGACTTGCATGGGACGACCATTACCTTGACAGCTTGGTCTGTGGAGACTAGAAGCTTGGATCTTGCGGCAGGGCTTTCTGGGATTGGCGGCACAAGCGGCTAAACCAATCGAGGCGGAGCCACACCTGCTGCGACTCCTGGGACATGACAGAACATGTGCGGCAAGTCAGCACGAAGTCGCATTTCACTCGTTCCTGCGAGCGGGAGCTTGCAGAGTCTTGACTGACCTGGACGTGAGGCAGCAAGCACTCTCTCAACGGGAGACAAGGCTTTGCTTCAGTCGGACTGTGCCGCAGTCTGTCTATTCCGACCTCGAGGCTAGCGAAATCAGACGCGAAGGAGTCGAACTCCTGTCGCAGTTGCCTGGAGCCAGTGCTCTCATGAAGGACATTACAACGGCTGGTTTGTCCCAACCGCGCAAGCCACGGTCCACACCGCAATACTATGAATAAACTGGCATGCTCTCTCTTCGCTAACGTCCCGCTGATATGGCCTCAGCATGCTCGCCGCGCCAGGCTCTTGGCGCAACAGTCCAACGACTTGAGGCAGCTCGAAGCGTCGAAGGTCCTTGTCTGACAGAGCTCGCTTTGATTGTTTGCTTCTGAGCCTTCTCTTCCCAGCGTCTGCACTGAGCTGGGTCTGGAGTTGGTGACACTCTGGCACGAGCATCTGCAGCACTTCCGCTGGCCTCGGTCGAGATGGAACAGCAATGTAGGACCTTCAAAATTTGATGGAAGTCCAGTTGCAGATCAGGAGCAATGCCTCTGTACCTGTCCCATCTACTGTCGGAGATTCCTCACCTGATGCGAGTTCGTTCACCAACCAAGCACATCCAAAGGGTTACCACAAGCAAACCGGCCACGAACACGACTCAAGCTGCAAGCACTACCACCCCTTGCCAAAATCAGGGGGTATGCACATGGCACGGTCTTCGGCCGGCAGTGTCGGGACGAAGATGGGCGGGAAACTAGGTGTCATCGCGGAAATGATGCTAATCATGTCTCCATCTGTGTTGCAATGGCAGTTTGGAGAAGAATCTCTACGGCGGCGGCTGTGGCTGCTGCCAAAACCTAGTTACGACTACGATCACGACAATGATGACCGCAGGTCCCACTGCTGCCGCTACTGCTGCTCCGACACCGATCGCTCGACTGCGGCTTGGGACAACTCATCTGAGAATCCAGCGCACGACGGAGAGCTGTCTTTGCATCTCACTTTCCTCAGGCGGCTCGTCGCCGCGTGCATCCTGGCAACACACTGACATGCCGGTCTTCGCTACAATGTTGCAGTTTCAGTCTGATCCGCTGAGTTTGACAGGGTCTTGGGCAGACTCTCCCCGCCCCTTACGTTTACAGTCATGCACAGAGGTACGAAGTTACTACAGAGCACTACTGGCGTATCTTCACATATGCCCGAGCTATTCAATCGGGGCCTGGTCTGCCTGAGCAGCAAGAAATCCGAAGACGTCCAGGAAGAGCACGCTACCTTTACGGGTTCCCGTTAAGGGGCTCGAGTCTCATTTGAGAGACCTCAATGGTCGTGGCACTCACAGTGCCAAAGGCTGGTGCTTTGTGCTGTAACCGTACTCAGCGATCAACTACCGTGAATCCGGTCGAGCTCTCACTTCAACTGGCACCCTCACGCAGGCCAAGAAGCGGTAGTTCGTGGGAAGCTCCACGCTGCCGAATTTCACGCCCCGGGCCACACCCCTGAGCTCAAAGACGTGCACGGTGTGCAACCGTCATGCGCGACTCAATCACCACTGCGACCTAGCAGCCAAGTGAAAAGGATCCAAGTAAGATGGAGGAAGAACGCCAGTGGGACCATCACTCGGTAACAGCCAATCCTTGGCCGCAAATGCACTCCCTGTTCAAGTGCTCAGGGTTCTGGCGCTGAGGGATTTTAAGCCGAATCGCATGAAGGAAGTCGGCTCGTTTGCCCAGATGCGATGCAAGCTGAAGCTCCTGTGCTTCGGACTCTTTTTGAAACAGATGCCGAACAGCGGTGTGCGTGCCTTTGCATGCGAATACCCTCTTCGATGCCCAGCCGCACTGTGACCAGGGTCGGGGGCAGAATCAGGAGAACTGCGGCGACTGCCAAGATCTTTCGCGAGAGGTACAAGTCCAGCCTGTTGACAATCGGACAGCTCAAGAATTCCCAGTGCTCGCTTACTTACATGTTAAACCATGAGCAAAAGCTTCTGCATGCTGTGGTCGTCAAAGCTGGCCTGGCCAAGATCCATGCGCAACCGGTGAAGATCACCACGCACGAAAGCGCTGGCAACGGGACATCGTTCACAGCCACGAGAGTGCCCAGCATCATATAGCCTCGGCGTAAAGCGGATGCAAAAAAGTCCCACGGGACCTGGCGAAAGCCACTTCGACCGTGAGACGGCACAAAGCGTTTGGCGACCATTGGGAGCCACTTTTTCGCCATCCAAGTAAAGCGAATTTCACTAAAAACAGCACCGCAAGATTTGAGTGCAACGCGAAACCTCAAACAACTGCCGCGGGCAAACAAGCCTGGCCAAGAAGCTGAGGGTATACAGCAGCCTTGGAATTGCAGGGCCATCCGATTCCCTTCCCGCAAGGAGCTTCTCAGCCGACCATGCCAGCTGGCGCTTGCATGCAGTGTGCCATCATGTTTGTGGGCCAAGGGGCTGGTTGGTGCCCATGGACATGCAAACACGGGCATATGCATCGAAAGACTGCCAATTCGCTTGCGTCCGCCGGTACAGCTGAACGTGTTCCAACAGCATCTTGGTTTTGCAGGTCTGAGTTGACTTCGAATGAAGGAGGCGAGGCATAGCTAGCATAGCTCTCCGACACCAGGTCTCGAAACATCTGCACGCCAAGACACAACTGGGCTAATGCTTGGGTCCAGATCCTCCTCCGAACCACTCATGGAAATGCCGCCAGATATCTCGGTCGCTCGCCAGTAAGATGTCACCATCAAAAATATGAAAAAAGCTCACAAGGCATGTGGTGGCATCTGCTCATGCAAGCTTCAGTAACGGCTTTAGTTTTACTTGGGGTCCTGTCCAGCTTCATTGACCGAGGAGCTGATTCGTCCTCGTCTGTCTGCTCCATCGCGTGGTTGAGTCGCTTCAGCTGTTGGCGAAGTAGCGGCACGCGGAACATCTCGCGTGCCTTAGATGAAGAACAGCCGCTGGTCCTGCAACGCAGGCAGACACTTCACTGCCGGGTCGCAGTGCTACCTTCGTACTGCTGCGCTTGGAAGCGGCTCTTGTCCAGAGTTGCGTCCTTCGGATTTGTCACAATAGGCAGTAAGTAGAGATTAGTACATCCAGGCACGAGCAAGCATGCGATCATGCGGGCCAAGCATCATCTGGAATTGGAAGACGCACGAACTGGGTAAGCAAACCTCCAGCAGTGCTCGGCTAGCTCTGTAGCAGCACCCGCGACTTCTGTACATATAAGCACACTGGGTCAAGGACGAACCCCGAAGGCATGCGCCGCAACCGAGGCGTGAAGGGCCAACCAGATGCTCAGCAAGTAATACCTCATTTGGTCTAAAGCTCGGAGCTAACTCTGGCTGCAGGCTCCCGTTGACCGTGGGTGAAGCCAAGAGGCAAGAAGGCACCAGCATTGCAAATGGCGAAGAGGTGGATCAGCCAAGTTGGCCCTACGTCCTTACTGGAAGGTCGGAGTATTTGCCGGGTGCACCCATCAAACGCGAGCTCGGGTTTGCAAGTGAGGCCATGGCTTTCTCAGGCCGCCCCTCCACATACAGTGTCATGCAGAAGCCAAGTTGAAGAGTGCAGACAATCAAATAGTTGTCCTGAGCATGCAGAAGCCGGCTGTGATGCCAAGGACAGGAGGCCTAGTGCCGCGGAGAAGCCATCTTCCTGACGGTAAGATTGACCAGATCTCGCACATCTTCACCTTTGTCTCAAGTCCATCGTCAGCCCGGGTCGGCCCCGAGTACGCATAATCAAGCACTTCAAGGGCCCCCTGATCGGAATGCCACAGCATCAAGGCTTGATGATTGCTTCAGAATTTAGAGTTCAGCCTGCTTCCAGTACGCTCCGACCATCCCGGAACATTACCCCTGTGCCTGCATTATGGTGATCGGTTCTATGCAAAACGACCTAATGCCCACATTGAAGAGTGGCGGTACAGCTTGGACTGCTCCACCCGCATCTTCTGGGCTTGGTAGTCCCTTTTGATAAGCAGCTCCTGTGCAGGGAAGTAGCCGGAGGTGACCCCGGTGTCGGCAAGTCCAGGCCTTATCGAACATGTAGTTCTCCCGGTTGTAGGAGAAGAGGCCACCGCCGCCCGCAGCAGCAGCTCCGAAGAGTAGCTCCATGGCTGCAATATGGATCGAAAGCCTCTGATGTCCTGAATCAGATGAGCAGCCGTCCGTGTTAGTGCTGCGGACACGAAGGAAACCTTGGTCTTTTAAACCTGGTTTTCAAGCACTTCTCGCGCATAAGTTCGCCTGCCAAGCATCCGAACTCCTGCATCAAATCCTGGCTGTTGAATTTTCGCACCGTATTATTCTCCATGTCTACGCAGCTGACGGTGCGGTGCGGAACAACGGCTGCAAAAGTTCCAAAACTGTCAGCACAACTGCGAATCGGAGCCGAACCTGCTCGAGAGACCTCACTAGTCTCAGCTCGCAGCATGCGACTTTCGAAGGGTGATGCCGGGGGTGGCGCGAGAGGAGGCGCTATAGACATGGGGCCTGGTGGCGGCCCTGGCGGAGGCCCCGGTGGGGGTCCTGGAGCTGGCCCCAAAGAGGGCTCAGACTTGGTCATGGTGCGGGAGCCGTAGAGAAGGTCCTTGCAGGTCTTCACTCTATCTGCCGACCAGCTGGAGGAATTGCACTCGCTGAAATTGTCTACGCACGTCGGTGACAGATCCCTCCACAAGCCAAAGCAACACTGTTGGAGCCCATCATGCCTGCATCTACCCTACCCGCATGTTCGCACAACATATGCATGCATGTAACTACACCATTCAACCCGTATGCTTTTTGTACACAAGTTTAGCATTCTCACTCTCTATCTATATATATATATATTATAGAGACACAGACTTTTCATTCAAACAATCTCAAAATTACTCGTTTAGGTGGAAACGGCCCAGCTCCTTGAGATCCGGATCCAAGGACTCAGCCTCCGGAGGAGTCGCCGCAACCTGCCACGGCGGACAGAGGAGTTTCCGTGCCGGGTTCCGGTAAGGGTTACTATGGTTCTATAATAGGGTCCCCGTCCCCGTTTACGGGTATTCAAGGGCTCGAAAATCGGCTTCCCTTTTCGGGCTCCTTTAGGGTTGCTATCGGTGATAGTCTTGGGGTTTCCTAGTAGCACTGCGGGGATGAAGTAAGAGGAGGCAAATGAGAGGGCAAGGTCGGAGTCCCGACTACAGTGAAGCCCAAATGTGCAGACCCATAAGTACTACCACATCTTCGAGATACAGTACAGTGTGACTAGGGGTCATGACAGCAACTGGCAGAGACCTACACTGAACTTGGCAGACCAGCAGCTTCCGACTAGCCCGAACCAGGTCATAACCCCGAATTACCCCAGTGGAAACCGAGCGCTTGCTGCGGAATGTTACAGCCACCAGAACAAAAAGAAAGGAAATGCTTCCCCAAGCCATGGCAACCCAGCAGTCCGCCCACAAAAGGTCCGCCTGTGCTCTAATATGCTGTCGTTCTGGCTGTAACTCTTCCTCTTCTGAACTCAACCCGTCTTCCTGCGCAACGCTGCCTTTGCTGCAGGGGGAGGGACCCAGGCGCCGGGGCTGCCTGCCCGGACACCACAGCTTGCACTCTTGGGGGAGCCTTGGACTCTAGGACTCTAGGTTCGAATGCTCACAGGAGACGATGAAGCATTAGAAACGTGTTCGAAACGGGAGCTCACTTGTGGCACCGAGACGCCGGAGCCTGTCTGCCAGTAATGGCTCCTCTGAGACTGGGAAGTTGGGCTAGGTGGCTACAATTCACTGTTTACCCTGCAAGTGCTATCCCCGCCGCTCTAACCAATGTCTTGATGCGTCTGTTTTGGTACTCGCACTCGAGGAGCTCAGGCTTGATTCTTCTTACCATCTTCTCGGATCCAACTCAAGCTCCATGAGCATTTCTGAAGCTCAGGAACAAACAGAAAACAGCTCTGCCCTGGCTCCGAAGTCCGAGGAGAAACCGGCCTCTTATTGGGGCTATGCTGTGAGGAGTCGAGATACTGCAGAGTGTGGAGCCTGCTGCGCGTCAGCAAGTCGAAAGGTTCCAAGTTCAATCTATGCTTGCACAGAGCCGGGCCGAAGCACCAAGATCGCCTCAAGGTCGACTGTTGCGTCAATAGCTCCAAAACCTTGCTTCCGCCTTTTTGTCAGGGTACCAGAACTGGGACGAGTATCAGCAAGCAGTCTCGCGTCCTGGACACCGGACCTTGAGAACGTCGGCAGACTTGCATCGCGATAAGCGCTTGCTAAGACTCTCGGGCACTGGGCTTCCAGCGTGACGGAGAAACAGTATCCAAGCCTGGTATTCCGGCTCCAGCTGTCGTTGCAACCGGCGAACAAGCGATTGATTTTTGCATAGATCTGTGCGATGTCCACCAACAGCATTGAAATGACCAAAAACGGTCCTCTCGGGGTATGTATACCTCACTCCAAGGAAAGCAGCGACAATCGAATAGGTTCTTTCAGGTTGACGGAGGAAGTCTCGATGCATAGGTAGCAGGCGGCCGAAGAACAGGGCCATCATGGAATGCAGGTGCTGCGATGTGGCAGTGGCGTCCCAGAGTCGACGCATCGCGTCAGTTTGCCTTTCCTCCCATAGGGCGGAGGCGCTCGAGAAGCAGCCTTCCCGAGTGCTTACCGGTGAAGCAAGCAACTGCTGCTTTGCCACTTCGAGGCCAAGGCTGTTGTGGTCGTGGCAGTACCTGTACTCCATAAAATGCCGCTCCAAGCGCCCAAGCGGGTCGCAAACGCTCATGACTACCTTGGCCTCGCGTACCAGTGCAAGGTCCATCCTGGCCAGGCCGTATGCGAAGAGCGTGGGGGAACAAATGCCAGCGAGACGCGGTCGAATACCTGTCTCCTCGGGCAATGCAGTGCAGGGTTAGACGACTACCAACTACCAGGTGTTTCTATCCGCTTCTATCCATCCCAATGTCAACTCTTCCCAATGCCTCAACCCAACTAGGCACGCAACAAGCAGGAGCGAGCTGCGGTTTTCGGTTTGCAATTCAGAGAAGGCTATCCTGCAACTTCTTGTCTTTGGCCAGTTCCATTCGGCGGTTGAATTCCAGGACCTGTGACTTGAGGGGCAACAGTCGATGAACGACCTCAGATGTAAAGAAGAAGTCTTCAGAGGTGCTTGAGAACGCAATCTCCGGATGCTGGTTGAGGTTTCTGTGCAAAGATGTCGTGCCGCAGTTGTCCAGGCCCACGATTGCAAAGTCCAGCTGCAAGGACGGCCAGTTCAGCAGCTCTTCAACCACCACAACATCAGCCGACATTGCATCGTTTAGCAATCCTGCCACCTCCGCTCCAAATAGTTTCTCTGCCTCAAACTCTGGGAAGATCTTGTTGACGATCGCTTTTCCTGTGCAATCGTAGGGCACACACATGGCCAGCCTGAGGCTGGGGGGGAGGAAGCCAGCAAGAACAGAATCTTTCAAGGTTGGCGGTGTGATTCCGACGACTTTCTCCAAAAACACCGAACGATTGGAGGATGGCATCAGCTGCAAGAGTCTTGGCAGGTCGACTGTAGCCTCCCAATATCGGCCACCGTGGACGGAGCATCCAATCATTCCCTCCTGCGCCTGTCCGAACAACACTTCGAGCCAGGAATCGCCGTAGCCGACATCATCCAGTTGCAGCTTCGCAACTCTGTCGGAGTCGGCCCTTCCATTGCGCTGATTCTTCAGAAGAAACTCCCAATACCAGTCAGGTCTGTGATCTCTTGGAGAATACTCAGTGGGCACGTCAGACAGCGTTCGCCACTTCGCGACATCTGCCCCATATGCTGCAGCGCATGCGTCGCCAAACTCCCGGCCCTCAGCCCAGATGCAAAGACCCGTAGACACAAGGGCGAGGGTAATTGCTGTGTACATGCATCCCCGAACATCGAACCGTGCCATGGGCTTGAGCCGCGAGCAGGAAGATCTTAGCCAAACCAGCTCAAAGCGGCTTCACCCAGCCCGGACCCGGACCTGACGGCGGCAGCCATGCACCGGGGCTCGCCACCGGCGGAGCCTCCACAGGAATGGCGAATGGGCGCGCAGTAGCGATTTCACCAGCGTTCGGGTCTAGCATGGCTGCACCGAGTTCTCTGCAATGGGGGCGGGCGTCTCTCACTGAGAAAAGTGCCCTCACAACGCACTGCCACCATGTCCGAATGTGGATGAACTCCAGTAAATGTATGCTTGCATATGGTGCTGTAGCAGGATTTTGGCGAATTGACGGCGAAAGCAAGAGTCTCGATGAAACCTGTTATAAGGATGCATGCAGGCCCCGGCCCGTCAGCTCACTGTAGACTGTCGACAGAGCAACGGACAGACAGCGAGAGCAAACAGAGAGGGAGAGAGAGGTTGAGAGAGAAACAATAACACAAAGAGGAATGAAAGACAATGCCGTGCCGGGAAAATGCTTCAAGGCACAACAGCTAATTTCCGATCTTTCGAACGTGTGACGTGCATCCGGCTGAGATGCCCGCATATCCAGACCAGGCTGGCACTCCCCAAGGCGGTGGGGCACACTGCCAAAGGCCAGGCGGCCTGCTTCTTTGAGGGCGTGGGTGAACGCTCTACACTCGTGCGCTTTGCGCACCCAAGGTTCAGGCACAACTTTGCAAGTACTAACTGTAGAACGTTTACGATAGCATGCAGACATTTTGCAGTATCATACAGCTGTCTCGACCTGACTCAACAGGACATCCTCCATTATGAACTGGAATGACCACCAAGTGAACCAAGAACCCGTCATCATTCTTGCTATTATGTTGCCCATGACCACAGACCAGTCAGAAAAGGCCGATTCTGGGAGTATGATCGAAACCCATGAACACATCCAACCATGCAGTGAGTACTCCATCGATAGCATGAAGATACAAACACAATGCCCCTCCGAGGCATGTATGAGACGATCCGCCTGCTGTGTGCATCCCGATCATCAGATGACCCAGAAGAGTTTCCTTCGTAGTCCTCTCACATCAGATGTGGTCATTGAAGGCACCCACAGAATCAGTGTCAGACCCGTCACTGCATGCCGCACGTCCTCCTCGAAAGGCCAAGCCCCACCACTCCCTGGCTTTGGTCCTTGCAGCGATCTTCCCAGCACCTCAGACCTCATCTTCCTAACATTTTGTTCCCGTCCTTCTATGGGTCCGACTGGGTTTTGCCGCCTCGCTTTCCTCAGGATGTCAACTGTTGCAAGAACAGCACCAAACTGGGCATTGACGAAGTCAAGGGAGCCAGGAGACAGGGAGCGGCCCTAAACGGGCCTTGCTTCAGCAACCGTACAACAGCTCCTTAACCTCAAACTAACTCGAATTGAACATTCCATCAACCTTGAGCAACGCGCGAATCCAGTACTCATGTTGAGTGACCCATCGACCAGAAACCGCAACGTAATTAATCGACAATTTTAAAGTACTATAGACTATGATAAAAAAAAAAGAAGGTGATCCATCCCAAGGAAGCTCGAATTCAAAGGAGTACGCACACTGTGCAAGAGTCGGGAAAACAGGTAAGGTGTTCCCAAGCGTCCGAAGTCAGGTTTACGGTAGAAAGCGGGCTGCACCTGAAGCTTGCAATCTCTCCTGTTCCTGACAGATTGGTCGACAGAATCCCCAAACAAATGTCAGAATTGCAGCGGCGCTGCTTGTCAGACCCATTCCGTGGCGGCGGGGCACTCGCCTTCTTGGCCTGCATCAGTATCCGAGCACGATGCGGACGCGGACGCTTCCTGCCTTCCTGCGCTCTCAGGCTCCAGCGTAGCCTCGAGAAGGTAGAGCCTGGCACTCCGAGGTGGGGCCGAAAAAGGCGGCTGAGGAGACCACTTCAATGTTCCTCGCCTGCGGCAGCTCTGACGACTCCTCCATGATTCCGAAGCGGCCTCAGGCGACAGTGAAGCTTCTTGCAGCACCGGCTTGCCAACGAGCCCACGACTCAGATCTATCTCCGGCGCCTCGTTGTACTTCCGACCTCGATGCACGATCGGGGGCCACCTATACAGAAGGCCTGAAACTCGGCTTGTGCAGCGTGGTTTGCTCAGGAGCCAGCAAGCTTTCCAATAGACCTGCAGTAGCAGGTGCATCCGACCCTTCCTTCGACAGCTTGTTCTTCACACGCGATCTGCCTCTGCCTCAAGCCCAGAGTATTTCTTGAAGATGGACGGAAGCCTTGACAACTTGTGGACGTGCACCCGGGTGGAATCTAAGTGTGTTATGCTGCTTATGTTGTATGACGCTAAATTAGGGTGTCTTATGTCATGGTAACATGCGCAGCCAAGAGGCTTCAGCATTTTCGATGGGTTGCAGCGCTCGTACACCTCAAAGCGGCCAGTCTGTCGCAGGACAGCACGCCATCAGCTGCCAAGGCAAGGTTTGACAAAGAAGTTCTCGGACTGAGAAACGAGCAGGCGCTCTAGCAGAAAAGCCAGGGTACAACAAACACAGCAGACTAGTAGCACTCTAAACCATAGATCACATCATACCCCGGAACCCCATTCCAAGCAGTAAGGACCCTAAAGGACCCTTCTTTTGGGCCCCTCTGTGGGAGTGAGATCCTGGCACCCCGGATGAGCTCACGCAGCAGAGCTGCATCCGCCTCATCGATGGGCTCCTCTCAGGCTCCATCAGCAATCAAATGAGACGCATCTCGCTCCCTACCGCAACAGCGCAAATGTGGGGGTGCTTTTGGGTGGACAGCATCGAAGTCACTGAATCAAATTCCTAGCAATCTGGGACTGTGTAACTCGTGTTTACGCCACCTGCGAGGTGCTCTTGCGCTAATTGGGTTGGACGCTCAGAACAGCTACACTACCCCAACACTCAAAACGAACTTCAGTTGCCGGGCATGCAAACAAAAAACAGCTTTCGAAGCGACCAACCACACTTGAGCTGCAGAGTCCCGCGCCCTCCCAGAAATGCTTTACGGCTTGGGCTCGTGTTTGGCAGCGCCGAAACGGGGCGTCGCTCAGTGTGACCTATTGATTGGAGTCTTGCTCACATCAGCCAGAATCAGCAGCGAAGAACACTTGCTACGAGTATGCAGTGCAGCGGCTTCCTTGCTGTTCCGCCTGGAGAAGGCTTGTTCTTGAGGCCTGGGTATCAATTCCGACCGCTTGTCGAGCTTGATTCCGATGGACGGAGATTGATGGAACTGTCGGGAACTGCAAGACCTGATATTGGACCCGGGCGTGTCGAGCTCCCTCTCAGACCCGCTGCACGATGCGACCTGCCACTAAAGCTCGGCGGTCCACACTTCGCTTTGAGAGGCCAGGAACGAGTTGCAACATTGGCTTTGCTGCAGCAAGCCTTCTTTCAACCTTTTCCACTGTGGTTGAAGAGCTTCTTTGGCTCAGGTTTTCTACACTGTCGTGGTCCCAACACCAACACTTCAATCTTGACTATCTTGAAAGAATGCCGACTTTCAGCCACTGCCTGAGACAGCCTCAGGGCAAAAAGCAGAGCGTCCAGCTATATACAACTTCATATGTACAAGGTCTGATCCTCATTCATTCACTTGCCGTTGGCTACGGGAGTATGGTCAAGTCTGTCACTAATCCGCCGAGGCCGCAGGCCCAGGCGTATTGGGTGTTAACTCAGGTACCCTGCACCTAATCCTGCCGGTTAGAAGCTCTTTTCAAGTTAGAAGCTCTTTTCAAGGCATCAGCTCAGGATCAAGTGAATTCGGCGGGAAAGCGCAAGACTCTGTGCATGAGTTTCTCAGTGACGTATAGATTGCCTGCAGCGGTCAGATGTGCCAAGAGTCTGGCAGGTGAGCAAAGAGCTCCATCAAAATCCATCAAGAAATCCTTCGAACAATGAATTATTGTAGAAGAATTGCAAACTTTCGATTCCGAGGAGCAGTCGGCATCAAAGCAGATCCTGAGGGTCGGATTCGCGAAACCCTCAAGATTTGCGAAGGCCAATTGTGGCTGATGCAGCCACCAACCGCGAGAATCCGACACCTCAGCTTCCGTGCCGAAGGGCCCGGTAGGCCCTCTGATGGAACGCCAGTCCTCCACACTTTGCAGTTTTCGTCTGAGGCGACACTGCACTGAGAATACTGAGACCTGCTATCGATGGAACTGAGGGAAGGATGAGTCAGAACTTGCCCATCCCTCGCCCGCGGTTGTCTGCAAGCACAAGGCAGGTAGGAAAATCTGGGAGATGAGTTTGATAGCAGCCCACTGCACGTCCTCGATCGAACCACAACGAAGATCAATTCTCACTACCTGGGCGTCCGTACTGAAACAAAACTCTCGTTGCCAAGGTGAGCCAACAATCGCAACTCAATGCATGTGCAACACAAGGCACGTTCATGGTCTTGAACTGCCCCACGTATAGGAACTGCCCGCATCGTGCCTGCAGTGTCTCCGTCTGTCCGTCCATCCTGCCTATACCCAATGGTTGGCTAGTTGATTGACACCGAACAGCTCGAAATCAAGGGTTGAAACTTCACCAGGCCACAAGTGAGTAGGGCCCGGCAAGCCCGTCTGCGACAATGGACAGCTCGCCCCGCGCACTGCGACAGAGCACCCGCCCGGCCGTGCGGTCCGCAACTAGGAGAGAGCCACCTTCAGCCACGTTCTCAATGGCGGGACTCCGGTCTTTGCGCAACTTGTGATGTACACCATCAGTAGCGACCAGTCTGCTTCGCCGGAATTTCAGAAATGACAATTTATACCGTTGCACCAACCCACGCAGACACTGCCAAGTTCACCTGGGCCGAAGGTCACATCGCAGGGCCGCTCCAAAGCGCGTCCACGACATGTGTCGCCTTGTCGGATCAGCTCCTCGAAACCACCTGCGCGTTTGAAGTGGGCGATGCTCTTTTGGCGGGAGCAATACTGCGAGAAGTTGACGATGTCGTAACAATACAAGTGGTGGTAGTGGCCATAGTAGTCGCGATAGCGCATACGAGGGATATTGGTAACCAGCTGATCTTAGAGGTAATTCATTGTTGGTAAGATTGTGCATTATAGTTCGTTTAAGAGCAGCCGGACAAGTACTAATGGCAACAATGCCCGTAAGGGCAAGGGCAATAGCAACTTTAATCGTCGTGGCGATGGTATAGCACGGCTGCATTGGCGATACACTGCAAGACTTTCATCATTGGCGGTAGCAGCACTGGGAGGGGCCGTCCACTCAAAGTGTTGCACGGGGGCTTCACGAGTCTGACATGCATTGCAGCAAGCATTCGATCCCCACACATGGCGGGCAACAGTTACGACCCGAGAAAACTGCATACATGTTCATAGCTGAAGATAGCGTGAGAAGATGCTGACGTGATGTGCTTACCTGATGAGACGCGCACATGGGGCTGGCAAGGGGGCGTGCATTCTCCAGCACTGTCAGCAAGCTGCTGCGCGGCTTGGTCAGTTTATTCAAAGGAAGAAGGCTAGGCAATCATGGACAACTGCAGCACGAAGTCCATCTTGCCATACGAACTTCCCACCCACAACCAAAGCGCATTCCAGCACTGCTAGGCATTCCTGCTGGCCGATCTTTACCAAGTGTGCACAATATCTGAACTGGCACATCTTGACGAAACCGGCACTCAGCCGCAGACAAGCACGCATACACACAGAGACACACACACACAGACACACGCAATCACACCAAGACAGACGCACAGACAGACACACGGACACACGGCCACACCGACACAGAGACACACACACACACACGCACACAAAAAAAAAGAAACGAGCCGCACAAACACACTTGAGCAGTATCTCTCTTCCACACACACGCACACCCACCCTGTGACCTGGGCCGGTCCACATGCAACAGACGCAAGACAATGCAGCACTAGTCTAATTCGCATTGTGCTTACTATGCAAATGCAACGCCCAAAGCAATTGTGCAGCTGCTGCCTGCTGCTCCAGTGCGACAGCTTTGCCGTTACGATTTGCAGTTGGCAATCTACCGTTCTAGCTGTTGTTGCCCCATCTCGAGTGAATTCTTGTGCGGCATGTTCGAGTTGCTAGTCACGTCATTAAAGCTGTGAAGTGAAACCCGACGTGCTCGTACCATCCATTTACGAGCTCGTTTCGTTCGTTGGCACTTTCTGTGGCAACTTGTGCTGGTACCACCGCCTCCGTGATAGGTTTCTTCTTGCGCCGGACATTTGATCTGAAGTGGCAGCAATGACAGCGACAGGCGACAGACGACAGACATTAGAAGTAGAAACAGCGGCAGCAGAGACCACTTCGTATCCATGCCTCGGTGGAGGAATCGAACTACTCTCCCATTCCTAAGAGAACTGCTGCCACGTCAGCTGATTCTGCAATCTGCAATGACCTGTCCAAACTGCATACTTCGCCTATAAGGCTAGTCGGTGCAGCCGTGCAGCAGATGATCGGCAACCTCATGCATCAGACTCTTGCAAACACTCTTCAGGTAGGTCTGCATTCAGTACAGCACTCACTTGTCATGAGTACTGCCCGTGATCGTTGCAACTGCAGTTCAAGCATGTAATTATCTCTTGAGCGTGAATTGCGGGGTTTCGTGGGCGCAGGCCACAGGCTCGAAAGATTCCAAAACTTCGCGTACGTTCAAGCGAGAAGCCACAACACCCTCTGGGCTTGCACAAAGACCGCAGTGGTCCGCCAAATTTGCAGCTGCAGCCTCTTGGCACAAGCGGTCCTGATTGCCGGTAGCTGACGGCTGAATCTCCTCAGAAATCTTAGGACAGGCGTAACGTCGTCTCCTCTCCGACGCGCCAGTCCCAACGAGCCAGGCCCTGATACGTTGTAGCAAGGATGGAGCCGTCACAGTCCAAGCACACCTCAAGTATCTCAAGTCTGAGTGTGGGGCAGTGGGGGAGCACTGGGCAACTTGGCAGGGAAGCTCTGGAGATGCTCAAGGTTTGTTGTGGGCACGGAATTCTACATATGTCATGCCAAGCCTCGTGCAGTTCCGGTCACGACCACAGCCTAGAGATACCAAGGCACTGCATAGCTGACGGAATCATCGTCTTCAGCCTTGCTGAACTCCCCCAGCGGCTGACCGCGACCGTTCCTCCACAGCCCGATGGACAGCCCGAACAAGGGTGCAACGAAAACATGTCGCAGGTTTCCTCCACCGGCAGATGCGGTCGTTTTCTGGATCGGCTACAAGCAGCGACCCATCGGCACAGCAAGCCACGCGCTGCGGATAGCTGAGATCCAAGTCACCTCGCAAAGCTGATGCATGCGAAGGCAAGATATTGATAGTGACTGCAATGCTTTCATCCCAGATCTGCCTTCACCCTGTTGTCCACCTGCTACGACTTCGCCCTTGTCTGTTGGATGAGAAAGTTGAGGTATGAGGTAGTGCCAGCAGTTCAGGATGAGATGATCCTCGGCTATGTGGGAGATCTCAGGCAACCCTGCAGCAAAGCTCAGTCGGTCAGGCACCGTCCTGCTGCAGCAAACCCGCCAAAGCCTTAGCTGATGAGGGCGCCTCTATTCGAAGCATTCTTGTTATTAGCGTCATGCTTATTTTCGTGAATACCGTTATTACTACTACTACTACCTCCTATGCAATTATGATTACCAATACCTACTATGCAACTATGATTACTAATAGCTACTAGTGTGAGAATGCCTCTGTCTCGGCCGGAGAGCTTCCAACCGGGCCAGAGCTAAGGAGTAGCACTGCCAGACGTCGACCAGCTCCTCAGCCAGGCAAACAACAAACACATCGATTTGTTGTTCAAAGCTCTTGTGTCCGACTGCTTCAGTGATTCAGGAGTACCCGGCACAATGTGCTTAGGGTTTAGGATTTCGACTCGCAAGCGTTTAGGATCTAGGTATGTGGCGCAGTCGTCGCCCCAAACTTTTCTCCGCATGTGCACTTGACCCACCGTGTTCGGGCTGGAAAAGCCACGGCTCTCATCCTTCTTCACTGCATGTACACGATCCTTTGCAGGAAAGCATCACCAGAGATGCGGGGGCGCACGGCGGGGGGTTGGGCATGACACCTCCCGAAGCATCTGGCTTGACGTGAGGATGCAAACCCAACACCACACTTCCAGCATCTGCGTCGTTTGTGCTGTCTCCCTGACAAGTGGTACTTGGAATTTGGAATGCTGCTGGTACCGACGGCTTAGCCGGAGATCGGTTGTTGCAAACAAGCTGCGGAAGGGTCGAAGTTCCCCCTATGCAGATTTTTCGAAACGCTCGCCATGTGTCCTGAATCCCGCTGGCCTCAAATCAATAGCGCATCTGTTGCAATGTTGGTGACGTCTCCCGTGCTTTTTGCGATTTGAGCGCCCGGGATGTGCGATCGCATTTCCGGATCCATTCTGCTGTCTCTGGCCCCGTGTTTTCTTTCGAATGCGGCTTCGTTTCGTTGCATGATTGATTCTCCTTTCGTAGCTGAAGCCTAGGTGTGGAGTGTGATCTGCCTTGGGCCCAATCCCAGTGACCCAAATTGTGGAACGCCGGCCCACGGTGCACAGGCCTGGATCCCAGAATCTTAGAAGTATCCTACACATTCATGCTGACACTCTGGGCAGGCTAAGGCATGCGCCAGGTCTTGTAAGCGTCGCAGTGATGTCTTGAAGACGTGGCGATGCCTTCGGACTGGGAAAGGCAATGTGCCAGTATCATAGATATACATACATAGCCATAAATCTACATCTATATTATTTCTGAATATGCATATATTATACATATATGTATACACGTCTGTGTACGTGTATATATAATTATGCATTATACATGTATATTTCATACTGAGACTGTCCATTTCTGCGGCGCGGCCTTGCTGTAAGCTGTGAACGGAGTTGTGGCTCAATGCACCGGTCGCCCATGAGCTATGAAGAAAATACCTAGTTTGTCTGCGCTGTTCGGTGCAAGGACATCTGTTTGTCTCATGGCCAGTTGCATGCAGGTAAGATGTTGTGCCGTGGCATATAGACTCGGCTCCTGGTTCTCACGCCTTGAGAAGTACTACCCATCTCAGTGCATCCCATCTCAGTGCAATGCAAAGCAGTGCTTCTGCCGGCAAGGGATCAGCAAGGCAGGAACCTGCTGAGCGTCCCTCTGTGACTTTTGCCGGCGGACCTTGCGCACCTCTCCAGCTTCGACTGAGCTGCGCAAATTCAAAACCAGAGGATGCATTTCGACATGGGGTCAACCTCCCAACTCGTCCAATCTCTCACTGTATCTCCCCTCGTGCGCCTTTCTTCGCTTCTCCGGCTCTGCGTCTCCTGCTATACACGCGCTCAATCTCAACAAAATTTCAGCAGACTCAGTATTCAGTATCAAGTCGCCCTTCCGGCTTCCAACTCCAAGAATCTACACAAGCGGGCAAAAATCTGAGAGCTCCTACTTCCCCGAAGTCCTGCCGGGGATCGCTGCCTACGCCCTCAGGGATGTTCAGCGAATCATGGTTCCATGCCAGACGCGCTGACCGGAGCTGCAAAACGCATCCACCCGAGGCATGAGCTTTTTCGCCTGCCACTCGAAGCTCTCCGCTCCTCCTCCGCCTCCTACATGGGTCGGACACGAAAAAACCAAACTCGCGGTTTCGTTGTCCCGTTGTCCGAATGCTCACAGCAATCCCTGGCACAACCTCGCCAGTCGTGCCTCTGATTCTGCGTGGTACTCCTCAGGATCCTTGCAGCTGGTAACGTGTCGGTTCCTGTGGCTAGGGGCTGCGCCCATGCGCTATCCCCGCTCCTCCTCTTCCTCTCTCTCCGGCTCCAGCTCATGTCGGGCAGCGTCGCTGCTACCTCGGCTTTCTCGGAGGGAGCTGGGATCTTGTCGAATGTCCCCAATGAGCATCTGAGTGCTGCTTGGCGTCTCCTCTCACTTCTTGGCTGATAGCGCTCAGCCGACCTGGCTTCTGGTGCTTGACTGCAGAACGCCCAGGTAGTGCACTCCAACTATCGCAGTTACGGATCAACATTTGCCGCGGGCTGCCGGCTAGCTCTGCACTCGCTTGCAGGACCTCGGCAAGTCATCAAGCAAAGTACGCAAACCCCTTGTCGAGCACCCTCGCCTTCGAGATTCGCTTGGGTAGGAATTGAAGTGATTCTGCACCCCAGTATGATCCAGTATGTATGTCA
Source organism: Symbiodinium sp. clade A Y106 (assembly GCA_003297005.1). Lineage (NCBI taxonomy): Eukaryota > Dinophyceae > Suessiales > Symbiodiniaceae > Symbiodinium > Symbiodinium sp. clade A. Next base: position 24,650 of record BGNK01003236.1, on the reverse strand, counting down.
ATATGTACGAGATCAAAACACCACAATTTCGCAATCCTGTGCACTTTGTGCGTCCGGCTGCGTGATCGTGAGCGAGAACAGGCAACCTGGACACTCAGCTCTGCACTGTGTCCAAGTTAGACGCAGGTCCGCTTGGTTGATTGTACTGCATGACATGGTCTAATCTTATTGCTTGTACTACATTGTATTATATTCGGGTTCTGTTCTTGCAGATTCTAGCCAAGCGGCCTCTACCCGCCTCGCACTCCGAGGACGGAGCACAGCCTCGGTTTCGAGACCGACAGCTCGTTCTCTTTACAGAAAGATTTGAAATCAGCGGCCTGTCTGCGCTTTGGCATGGAGCGGTCTCCTTCTAAAGATAGATGAGCATGTGCACATGTATATATTCATATATATATGTATATAATGTATGCACACATAGACTATGAGCGGTTTCTTTGTACTGGCCCTGCTGGACAATGTTCTGTCTGCCTGTGTGTCTGCTGTCTGTCTGTCTGTCTCTATGTCTGTCTATCTCCGTCTGTTGTGGCCCTTGCAACGGCAAGCGGGAAATGTTGCTCGAATCTTCGACTTTCTTTAATTGTGGTTGCAATAGAGTGCGAGCTATATGCAGAACAATGCAGGCCAAGTGCATGGTCGCGGCTAAGGAGAAGTGAATTGTTGGAATACGGCTTGGCTTCATGCAGAGGTGCACCGTAATGTCAAGGAGTGTCACGGGAGCTTTCCATTCTTCAAACTGCCATGCTTTGTGGTTTGCTGTCTTGAGCCGACCGGCCGACAATGCGCGCCTTGGATTGAAATTTCAGGTGCAGGTTGGAACTGCTTGTCGTCACGTGCATGTCCTCATGAGGGAATCCGTTCTTTCCCGCGCAGGGCTGTTCAAGGTGTCACAAAACCTGAGAGGCCTGTGCAGCCTGGAGGTCTTGAACGATAAATTGCAACCAACTTGGCCGCACAAAACGACGAAGCTTCTCTAGGCCTAGGCTGCCTCATCTCGCATGGCAGTCCCTGCAGCGCGGGGCACCCAGTACGGCCTGGCGTGGCAACATCCGATCTGTCTGAACGGCAGCCAATCCACGTCGGCATCGCGTGGCATCCCTGACATGTGAGGGCGCACCCCTGCTCTGCAAACTGCGACATCAGCTCGAAGACCTGCACCAAGAAGGGTACAAATTTAGTTGGTGGCTCTGAGGGCATGGTCCGGACAGCCGTTGAAGCCTGGCTGTCCAGGAGGCCACTGAGCCAGTTCGAATGCCACTGCAGCAGAGTTTTCACCTCGGGCAGGTCTCACAGCACTGATTAAACCACTATGTTTATTCATCTTCTGATAATAATAACTACTGTTTTTATTCTGACGACAAGTTGTGTTTCCGAGAGCCGCACCAGATCATGTTTTGCATAGCGCGCATCGGTGCTGGTCTGGCCAGAAGCCCGAAGCCAACAATTGCAGATTGATTCTCTGTAAACGGGAAGGATCTCTCGCATCGCAATTGGCAGACATTTACCCCGTAGTTTCAAAACTGTGCAACTGATGCCTGTCACAGACTGGAGCTCACTGCTGATGCCAGGTGCAAGCTTGGAATAGACATGCCATGCATCCAAAGGCCACAAAGGCTGTCTGACTTCCGGGCCGCCTCGGATTGGAAGTTCAACCTCAAGCAATGGCCACACAATTTCTATGCTCGGGACCCATAGTTGGAGTTGGCACCCTCAACATCAGTTGAATTCACGAAGGCCTCCAAACTGCCTTGTTTTTTTCTGAAGCTCGTCCAGTTTATCCACCCTCCGTCTCTCCCATCTGAGTCGAGGTACAAGAGCTCCTGGACTTCCTGCAAGCCGCACCCGTGCGATTCTTTCTGCATGGCTCCTTTCTGGACTTAAGACGCTCTCCCTCTGGTGGGGCAGAATTAGCAATGGCAGGATGCCCTGAAAGTTTTAGCGTTTAACTATGTTGCGTTTTAAACGGGTTCAAAATAAACATCCTTCGCATGGCTGCAATTGCGATGAGGATCTCATGCTGCTGGCGCACATTTGGCAAGACTTGCTCGTTCGACCGATCTTAGACAGTCAGCCGACACTCCTGGGACTGCAAGGCCTGTTGCGCAGCCGAGCGGGACCTCCAGGTATCCATCCGCACAGCCCATGTGTACAAGAAGCTCGCGATGAATACACACATATATATATATATGTTATGATATGATCTTATATTATATAGAGGAACTTGACATGTGTGACATCTCGCTGACACACCATGCAGCACAAAACGCGATGACTGAGCAAACACTTGTAACGCCTTTTCCCAGACTCTTGGAATGGCTTCGATGTTGGCAGGCGGCGTCTGACTGAAACTGTCCTGTGCAGTTTAAATAGCACAGCGTTCAGTCGGCACCCCACCATCTTCTGTATAAAAGGGCGGTGTGGGTGGGTGCGAACAGGACGAAAGCTTCACTACTCTGTGTGAATCCAAGTGCTGCGGTGTTGACGCTCGTTCATGTCATTTAGTGCACAAGTGCACACCAAGACCATGTACTCAAGGCATCCACACGTCATTGTCCTGTCTTGCGTGCGGGTTCTTGACATGGGGTCTCCAGGGTCTAAGCCTGCAGACTTCTGTTTGGCAACGAAGATCCTGAAGCAAGCGGCAAGAAAGCGGAGGATTACCAGTTCTTTTGTGATTACTGACTTTCACACTTGCCATCGGCAGGGATCGAGGCTAAAGCAAACACAAGTCTCATCTGATCACAACGGTAGACCGTGGAGCCCTCAATACCACGGTTTTTTGACTTGATACGCAACATTCCACAAACCGTGAAAACACTTGCTTGGGTGTTCGCATGCATCTACGGCGGGATAACTGCAAAGCCCGACCACAAGAGACAGCGACCTCTGCGCCTCTGCGCAAGACCGCCCAAACACCGGTGCCATCAGGCTGATCACCCCATTATCGTCGGAGCCAGGCACACAACGGCGAGGTATTGGTGCTTCACAGTATAGGTAGTAGAAGTAGCAAAGCCCCAACCTCACCAGGACTGACAGCACGCGCCATGTGTGAGGGCGCCTCGGTAAAACAAACGAAAGATGGGGGAGATGCTTATCCGCCGTCGTTTTCAGCACGAGAACTCTCACAGTAGTCAGTAAGTGTCTCACACATCTGGAAAGGGCTTCACGGACAGGTTCTTCAAGACCTGGGTCTCTGTTGGTGCTTTCCGGCGCTGCTTCGGCTCGCGCGGTGCGCTGTCTGTGGCCCGGGCTGACGGAGTTACCTGCTGCTCAGCAATTGTCCAAATCTCTCGAGGCCCCTCCTGTGCCTGGCAGGCCACGAAAGGATACGAAAGTGCAAAACTCCCAACACAAACATGAACGAGAGAAAGCGCACAAACTGGCTTACATCCCTCCCCGAATGCTCAGGCGAAGCTCTGTGCGCTAATCGACAGACCGGTTTGCACCGAAAATGTTGAACCACTTCTTGAAACCTGGGCGCCTTTTACACTTGATGTTCGAAATGCATGTTGCAGCACGCAGCATGCGTGTGATCAAGAAAATATCGAAGTATGAGCCTGGCTGGTTTCCAGCAAAGGCACCCCGTGACGAATGCCAAGGGATGATGCTCGAAGGCTTCATTATATTATTGTCGCCAGAAACTCATCTTTCAAAATCTACGCGTTGTTGGCCAAGCGGTCGTGGCGAGTAACACTGGTCTTCCTGTAGTCAGCACTCCAGTGAAGAGCTCAATGACTCAAGTAAGGCTAGAATTCCGATGTCTTAGTCTGAGACATTCCGCCACAACAGCATGCACTTGGGGAGAGTAGGAAAGACCAGCGACAATGTAGCTTAAAAGCAGAAAGAAAGACTCGGCGCGGCCGCATCAAGGATGGCTCAGCTGAGAGTGCCCATCCTGCGGCACTGCCTACACCTGCGCCACGGCGCAGCCGTTTACTGGTAATGGTGCGTGGTGGCTCCCGTCCAGGCCTTTCGGACAGGAAATTGAAGAAAAGAAGCCAAGCAGCCAGGAGAAAAAAGGAGCCTTGCCTTGCTCAAGGTGTAGACAAGCACCACCAACACCATGCCGGCTGCCAGCCATGGCCCAGCTTCCCAATCCAAGCGAGCTTCGCCTCACAGCGAAACGCGAGCTGGGCTGGTGCTACGACCCTTAGGCCCTGCATCTGAGGAGTGCAGTAGAATGCAGTTCGGCGGCGATTCTTGACCACTTTGGAGCGCCCGGTGATCTCCGAGAGCCGCTGAAAGTAGGCAACCTCGGCTCTGGGTCCGTCCCGTTGCAACCTGGCGAACACTCGCTCCAGTCTTGCGGCAAAGGGGCCAGAATCCACACATAGTATGTGAAGGTTAATGCCTGAGAACGAACTGTGAACTTCGGGCTTTGCACTGCTTTCTGCGCTGTGTTTCTGAGTTGCGCAGCACGCGACGTGGTGGGCTAAGCAAGAAAATGCTGACCCATCAATTTCGCACGTGTGCCTTCAGCGACTTGCAGATTGGGCAATAGTCATGATAAACATAACAACAACAATAATAATAGTAACAATGCTAAAAACAATGCGGAGTCAGCATCTGGACTTTCTGGTCTGGCTGAGGTGCGGCGAGGATGAGGCCGAAGATCTGGCGCATGCACGAAGCCACGATGCAACGCTCAGATTCATTAGATTTAAATTGGGGTTTTGGGGCCCATTACGTTATACTTGTAGTAATAAGGAACCCCAAAATAGTATAGGTAATTATTATTATTTGGAGCCATGATCAGCGCAAGAGCGAGTGCCTTCATTCCTCTGCCCCATCACGAACAAGCGAGGAGGGTTGAGGCCCACCCAGCCTTGACGTCCCGACTGTCATGGTTCATGGCGACGACTGCCACAGCAGCAACGTACCTTGCCAGCTTCACTTCCGCTAGCCGCTAGCCCCTCGCTTGTCGTCGGTGTCGCATGTGTTCTGGCTCGAACACGACGACTCACGATTCTCCATCGGATGTCCACGACAATTCTGACCTTCAGTCGTGCGGCATGCCTTTCTCCGCATAGTGCAGCAAAGTCCGCTCGTTTGCGAAGACTGCTTTGGGGTCCAGATTCTCCATATCCTGCCGGAACGGCTGCAGCGCATCATTCACTCGTCTGCCTATCCACGATTTGAGCAGATTCGCAAAGCAACGGATGCGCGTTACACGCACGAAGATAATCAAGATTGAACCGCTTCGCATGCACCTTCAGGAAATGGCCCTCTCCCTGAGGAGCGACGACCTTCTCCACCGCCGGTACCTGGGCAGAAACGCATGACCTTCTCATATCTTCTCGCCATTGCTAGTTCGCACTACTCCACTGCACTTTAAGGGCGTATGGAGGCCGCTCCGGCACCAGAGAGAGAGAGAGAGGGGGGGAGACGGAGACAAAAAAATGATGGACAGGGGGGCAAGAGGCACAGCGAGGGGGTAGTCGGAAAAGGAGCGGCGCTTGAGGGGAAACAAGTCTGCTTGACCGTCAGATGTTCCGCTGTCTATTCTGGTTCCCATGTCCACGTTCCAGATGTCGTCAAACCTATCGGATGTGGAAGTCCGCCGCGAGTTAGTGGGGCTAGATCATGTACCCTGCCCTGACTGTGCCGTCTTACGCAATACTCGTGATGTTAGCCTTGCTTTTCCTTTTGTAGCTGCAATGGTAGAACTTTCCGTCAGGAACATGAAACAACCGCAGTAGTAGCTCTCTTACTTGCAGTAGGCTAATACAGTAACAGTAACAAGAATAATAGGATCGATTCATATCGAGTCTGCTTTGTTTTTTGGTGGCCTTCATCTTTAAGGCGACGGCTCTCGATATCTTTGTGTAGTATTCTTCCTTCCCTTCACCTCCCTCCCTCCATCGGGGTTTCCCAAAATAGGGGACCCTAAGGACCTCAAAATAGGGTACCCCTAATAGATCCCTTAAAGGACCCCCAAATAAGGTACCCCCTAATTTCCGGAAACTCCCTCCCTCCGAGCAGCTGTGAGGTCGAGCTCCGTAAAGGAAGAGCCCTGAGTCATCTGAATTCGCTCCTTGGAGCCTCGGATGGTTTCGGCGCTCACACTCGGACACTCCAGGCGAGGCATGTGGTTCGGAGTCTGTGAAGTGAAATGGTTTAGGGTTTAGGGCTCCTTGGAGCCTTGAATCGATGTTGTTCATGACTGTGTCGTTATGTCTGTTCTTGTTCTTCTTCTGTTTAGTGCTAGTGTGTTTTGTGTATTGATATGAACAGTCTTGATGCTATTACTGGCATTTTTGCTGTCACTCTGAGACATTTTTGCCATTTTTTAGATACACAGCTTTGGGCCCTGGCATTACTCAATGCACCAATGATCCTTCCGAGTCAACCCTGATGTCTTTGCTAATCTCCAGGTTAGGGTATGACATGTCTCCCGCTTTAATCACAATCCGGGCGGCTCAGCTTCTGCCGGCGTCGAAAATTGGCTTCGGCGTCGTCCTCCCAGCTTGCTTTTCGAGCCGTGATTTCGCCGGCTTCTGTTTCTGCCATTCCACTGTGAACGGGTCGGTTGGGGTTGGGTAAGAATGCTTCAAATAGGGACTTGAAGATCCTGCCTGTATAACTGGACTTGCCTTCGCTCGGCCATATCATCATGTCCGAAGCCTTGTCATCGTTATCATCACCGTTCTCAACCCTTCGATTCGCCACAAACCTCGCAGAAACTTGAAATTACTAGTTTAATTATGTGGTACTCGTATAAATGTCTATTTCCCCCCTGCCACGAATGACCGTGGTATTAGAGGAGGCCTCTGCGCCGCAACGGGAAGAAACATCAGATCACGCGCTCTGCAGGCTCCTTCTTGTTCTGCCACTCCTGGAAATCTTTGTGCCAGTGCGGCAGTATTGGTACTCGCTGTGGGTGCAGGAACGCCATCGCATGCCTGAACCAGGCGCCAGAAAGCAAGCGCTGCGGTGCTAGGGGCCGTGGTTCTCATAGACTTGCATCCGGCAGGCTGAAACTTGGAGAATTTGTGAACTTGGATGGCCTGGCATGCAATTCGCACATTCCCCAAAGGATGCCCACTGTCACTGAGAACGACTGACAGAAGCGTGGCAGATGTTCGCTGATGTCGTTGAGTGTCTGCCGAAGCCACAGGGGAGCCTCAGACACATCCTGCAGCTTGATTTCGAGGATTGCATACCTGAGCTCCAACTTCGGAGAACCCGGGAAGAGCTGGGTGCGTTAGACCCCGTTATGCTTGTGGGTTTACTAAGATCTCGGACGAAAATGCATTTGTTCTGATTGCCATGCATTCTCCCCAGGTCGGCATCTTGCACAGCAGCTGAAAACTCTACGCTCATCCAGTAAATCCTGAACATGCGCTGAAGATGACCTAGTGGCGGGAAGCGATAGACGTCGTCCCGCTGCAAGCTGTCTGATGCTATATGGCCTTACAAGGCTCTCTGTTGCTCATGAGGATGCAGTGGACGGCAGATGAACGGCGCGAAACCAGTCACTACAGCCAGCAAGGTGCACCAGGGCTTGTTCTGGTGTCCTCCGGCCATGTACTCCTTGGATTCGTACCATCAGGCAGCGTTCTGAACAGAAATAAATGGCAGGAGACCGGAGACATGCCGAATCCACCTGACCGTACAAGCACAGGCGCATTTAGAAGCGACATCTGCGTGTCAAGGGAAATGCGGACTTTGTTGTCTGTCGCAAGCCTGCGCCGACGATGCAAGCTTGCAACTCCCACTGGATCAGACGACGCTTGATGATGCTTGACGTCTTGCAGCCCTGTCGCTGAAAGGCACATCTGTAATACGAAGTACGGATGATGGGCTGCAGTTTCCTTGTGCCAAAGAACAGGCCACAAGCTATGCAGGTAGTTGGTTCAACGGTTGAACAGACCATTGCCTGGCTGGGTTGGTCATGTAGACATGTGGCAGCCAAGCTTCTTGTCTTGGATCAACTTGTTCACCTATGCTGATCTATGGTCTATGTGAGGTGACCACCGATGCTTTTACAAGACGCACTTGCATGACACCAGGCCTCAACTGCGATGCCCTTCATGTTCTTTCTTGCCTTTTCCGAGTACATGCCCTGCTCCTCGAGCCTTGGATACCGAACGGAAGCATTAGGCGGATCGTAGAGGAGTCGTCTCGCTGCCTTCTTATACTAGCAGGATTGAAAGAGAGCGACGACATTCAGCCAAGTCGCTGCTTGAAGTACCCATCAATGTCAAACTTCCCTTTCATGAAATCGAAGATGTCCTGCGCACCCGGCGAACATGCTGATTGTCGGCTGCACATCCCAGCGCCGGCCTCCTGCGGAAGCACGCAGCGTTCTTTCGCTGACTTCTTGCCGCCCCAGCCCTCGTGGTGGATCTTTCGCTCCACGTAGATCTCTTTGTCGGGCTCCTGGCTATTCCTTGCAGGCAGGTTTCGGGAATAGCAGACAAGGGGGGGAAGGTGGAGGAAGACAAGTGTCCGTCTTCGAGTCTTCAACCCCAAACCCGTCTGGCCCGGAAACCCCGAAGCCGAAGCCTGACCGAACCTCCTTGGCCCAGTCCTGTTTGTAGCAAAAAGAAGCTAAGGTGGTGCGCGCACTTGGGGCCTGCTTAGTGTAAGGTCTACAGCCATCCAAGCGAACTTCACATTAAAGGTACGACACTTACGTGCACGGCTCTCATCATGCTAAGAGCTTTGCCAGCTTATCATACCTTCACGTATAAGAAGACACCAGGCAAAGACTAAAAACGCGAAAATCCAGTCCAAGATCATCAAGCAACAATAGGCATGTCATGACCAGGAAACGAAGGGTAGAGATAACCCCCAACTGGGGCCATGCTTCAAGAACTAGTGGATGCGTCTTGACTGCAAAAAAAAGATGCAACAAAATCTGCCTGACACAGGCTTCGATGGAGTTGAGTTCTCTCCTACCCCTGAGCAGGACCCAAGAATCATTCCAACGTTCCCGCCCTTCGCTCCGAGATTGTGTGCAGGAGCTCGTGCATGGTCTGCCATGATTCAGGATCGGAAGCCTCCATCAAAAACCGCTGAAAAAACGTTGCGCATTGCGGCTTGGTCTCTCTCCATACCATCGAAACCTGCCAAAGCATGGTGGCATGTGTATCGTCAAGTCAGCGCCTGTCCTGAATTGGCCCCTTGACAGTGGAACAGCCAACGACACCATAAGAGAGGTGGAGGCAAACTCATAAGTCGCTGCCTGACCAGTCGAGCGCCCTCTTCGCGGCGGATCCGCTCCTGGTAGCTCGTTGCCTCCGGACCTCGGCCCAGGTCCAAGCAGGCACGCGCTGGGCACGGGTGGTTTGCTCTTAATGCCCGATGAAACATGGGCAAACATGGGCAAGTCTCCTCTTTTTTTGGGCGGTGATCTTGTGGACTCACGCTCGGGCTGGGGCTTGAGGGGAGAGACGGGCAATGCGAAGCCGTGCTTTCGATTGGGGTGGCGGGACTAAGACCCTGGGAATACGATGCGAAGCTGCTTTTGGTTGGGGAGGCGGGCTTGAAACTCTGAGAATACGTGCGACATGTGAGCAGTTGGAGTGACATTAACTGGGTCTCTTGCGCGCTGCAACAAATTGAGTCTCCAGTGCATCTGTCTCTCTTTCTCTGGCCGGGGGCCAGAGCCAAAGGATCTGCTCGGAGGGGGGGGTTTGAAAAACGACACGGAGCGAATCTCCAAACCCTTCAACAGCCCAGCCCCTCCATACGATTCCTTTCTCGTGTTCTTCTGCCCTTCATGCTCCGTCTGCCCATGACTGCCGCCCATTTCGAGGCCCTGACTGTCGAAGTACACCGAGCTGAGAAGCTGCGACTCCTCCATTGTGCCCGAGTAGGCGCTGAGAGCCTGAAGAGGTCAAAAAAGTTGCTCTTTGCGCCGACCCGACTTTAACGACACCTTGGAAAGGCTCGATGGGCAAAATGACAGCACGCTTACGACTCACTCTCTCCTTCTGGTCATCAAGGCCGTCATACTCCAGATCCAAGAGCGCGAAAGGTTCCAGAAGCTTTTCTTGCTCCTTATCGACGCCCCGTTCGGAAATTCGTGTCACCGATGCATCCCAGTATATGTTTGCTCGTACACTCGGTCGGAGATGTATAAGTAAGCCAACACATGCAACATGTGCCTGGTCGCAGAATTGTCTTCTACTTCTAAATTCCAGATATGTCGACCCCTGAACGTATGCCTGCGCCACAAGGTCCGCAAAGGTTTCTCCCGTCTGAGGTTGTGGTTCAGACATCCAACCCTTTGTGGATCAGATTGTGGCAGCATGTCCAGTATGCTTCGCCTTTATATGGCAACTGACTGATTCCATGTAGTGGCAACTCTTTCACTTCTAAGCTGCATCATGCGATATGACCACGCGGCTTCAGCTCTATTGCTTGCATCCGTGACTGTTGACAATGCTGGTAAATAAGTAAATCTAGCTCTGGCCAGGCCATTGTAGAAGAGGCGCTGTTTGAGATGCGCCGAAGATCAGATACCTCGGACATGATGTGGGCTCAGATGGCGTGTGTCTGCCATTTCTCAGTGTATGAATCACTGCACTGCAACTGTCGTGCATCCAGCGGCGGCAGGTGTTCCACGATGCGAGTCTTCAACAGGACCACATTCTCGGGTGCTACCCAATATTTCGACGTGTTCCTCAGTGCTACAGGCGTCGACGGTGCATACGTATCAAATGTATTTATATATACACACATATATATGTATGTATATGTATATGTATATGTATATGTATATGTATATGCATATATGTATGTATCTAATGTACATAGGTATAAGTAAAAATAAATAAATATATATATACACATATAAGATTCATATGTACACATACAGACATATAACTACCAGCAAGGAAAGGTGCCGGATGAAGCTCTCGGGCGGCTTCCAGGTCGCATCCTCTCCAAAGGCAGAGGGGGGAAGTTTCCAGGGCCCTAGGAAAACCCCAAGCATCCCAAAGAGCCATAGCAGTAAGAAAAATAATAGTAGTAGTAGTAGTCGTCGTCGTCGTCGTCGTAGTTTTTTGTCACTCGCATGGCACGCCTGTGACAGCTCCGCGAGGTAGTAGTAGTAGTAGTAGTAAAATTAGAAAATAGTAATAATCATCATGAGAACAATAATCACAACAATCGCAGTAGTGCCAAAAATAAAATAGGAATAACAATAAAAATTGTAGTAGTAATAATAATAACAGAAATCCAAATAGTAGTAGTGAGAAGAATGGTAACAATCATAGTGGCAATAACAATAAACAACAAAACAAATAATAATAACAATAGTAATTAGTAGGACTCCTTGCTTTGCTCAGAGGATTGTGCCGTGCGCCACAGCGCCCATGCCAAGCCCAGCAGAATCAAAATGTCATCGAAGCGAATGTTACCTGATGCAGTACCACAAGTAAGATGTGCCATGGTATGACACACGAAAGTGTGACAATAGGGCAAAAAAAGTTGCTGCGGGCAACGAGATGCAGAAAGGCTCGCAGTGAAGACCTGACACAAAAAGCGCACTGCCAGCTGTGCCCAGGAGGTCGTCGAACTTCTCAGTAAGCGTCTGGAAACCCACGTAGTTCAGCCGTACAAACCTGGGATGGCAGAGCTGAACCTGGCTTCTCCTGCTGTTGATCAGCCGTCTAGATTGCCGAGATGCGAATCTAAGTGGACAATTTGCTCGCCAAGCTCTCGAATGTTCGCGGCCTTGTTCTCTATTTCCTTGGCAGGACGTGCGAGAAACGAGGTGGCTGTGTGTGGCTCAGAAGCACCATGGACCGTACCGGGTGTCGTCTGGCTGCAGCTTCTTGCACTGAGCGCACACCTTCCGGAGGCCGAGAAAAATGTCCTCGTGCTTCACCTCCACCACACTCGCAAAAAACTCCCGGAAAAGAGGAACAGCAAGTGCAAGTGGTGCAACAACAGCTGACTTACCAAAAAGTGACCTGCTGCTTTGCAAGAAGCAGCCACAATCAATCGCATCACCGATGCAGGCCGTCATCACAGGACAACATACTCAAGCCTTTATAGCGAAACATCCACACATGTATAGGTGACACTACGGGTCTGAACGTAAGCAACTGGACGAAGTGCAGCCGGAAGGCGCATGCAAAGTCATTCACCTTGTTCAGCTCTGCACGGAGCATCCCCTGAAAGCGCCCCATCTTTGTCGTGTCATCCAGCATGTCTGCCGTCCTGAGTGCGAGGTTCACTCAACCCGGAGCTGAGGACGTTCATCTTGATATACACAGCAGCATCCCCACACCCTAACGTGCAACCTAAACATGGCCCATACCTGATCAATGACTCCAAGAAACATGAGGCGGCCTCGTCCGGAAGACGGATCTTCTTCCTCCTCAGCCATGTTGATCACGGCCTGCTTCAGTTCCTCATAGTTCCTCATACAAGCCAAAGCCAGATAGATTACGTAGTACATGCATAAAGAAACCGCCGCTCAAACGCTACTGGAGCCTCCCGGCCCGAAACTGCAGGTCGCTATCTGACTGCTTTCGGTCGAGGCACACGTAGAACTGCTGCCAATCCGCGGGCTCCTGGCAAAAGCATGACGAATAGCCGGAAAGCACCAGCAAAACTCACGCGAGCATCTGAGATATGCTCGCAAAGAGACTGGATCAGAGAAGACACTCGACCCGAAGTTGCGATCGCATCATGTCCTGAGAAACCTTCTTCGTGAAGCCCATGGCTGTGGCTACACCTTGCCTACGTACTGCGTCTTCACTATCTGCTTCTCGGCTAAGTCTGCTTGAAGCTGCCGTGCATGGTGTTTTGTGGGACGTGGGTGTTTTTGGGGGGGCTGTGTCTGCGGCCAGGTCGTCGGCGCTTCGGGCCAAGAAGCTACGAGGCTCCGTGAGGAGTTCCGCGTGATGGCCCGAGCTGCGTGATACTATCTGATACTGATGCCTTTACGGCCAAATGTCAAAGACTTCCGGCCGCAGAAGTTTGTTGCCTCGTCAATGCTATCAGTGATCGGTGCTCGGTCCTGCAGAGCAGGAGGCCAATTAGGCGACGAGGGTTGATGGCGCACAGGGCCTGCAGAATCGTGGCCCAGGCATCCATGGCCGCCTTGGCCACTTCATTCTGCGTTGCGCTGACCAGTGACACCATCTCCTTCCGGGATGTCATGAAGTAGTACTGTGACTGTGCACATGGTACACATGGGCTTTGTCCCTCTGTCGCGTTGGTCCTCCCTGGAACCGATCTCATGATTGCAAGAATCAGGTGCTCAATGCAAACGTCAACCCGACCGGAAACACCAGTCTTGGAAGCCATGTCCTGCAGCAACGGCGTCCACCTGACAGATGGTCTTGAACTCTTGAACTTCACAGCTTTGGAAGAAGATGTGCGACAGCAAACTGGATCATCCCAGGGCGCCTCAGAAAGAAGCTGAGGCCCTCAGACTGCAGCGAAGCAGTGGCCTTCCATTGCAAGAAGAACCGTTGTGTTAGGGTTTACTAAAGCTTCTGGAAGGCTCTTGAAACATCAGTGGCGCATAGGAACCCGGCCCAAGCATTGATGGCACAAAGCCTCTCCGAAACGTCTCGACCTTGTATGCAACACAATAGTGCAGTCGAAGTGCAGCTGAAGATCAATTCGAAAGCAGCGGCTAGGGCATTCCACAAGTGCGCTGGAGTTGTATTCTTGAACATTTAGAATATACGAAGCCCTACCTGAGTAATGGAACTTCCCGGCCAATGCAGCAGCCACGGCTGCGATGACATGCACGTCACTGAGAATGCTGCTATCGAGCATGCCAGCAATCGACTGTGGAAACGGTGCCTCGCAGCAACTCGCGACAAGACGCATTACCAAAGCCGCTGCGCGAATGTTTTCACCAGGCACAGCTCAGGCAGCAAGCCGCCTCATGACTGCTGAGAAGAAGTTGCGCCGATGCAGCGCTTCGTCCTCCCATATATGAAACAGAAGGCTGTGCATGAGACTCGGCCGTGCGATGCTGCAAATGTCTGCGAATCCGGGAAATGTGTGTGTTTGCACATAGTAGTATGCTGATTATACTTTTGGCTTCTGTTGTGGTGCTTATCAGTATCGTTACCACTCTGAGAACCACTATGATAAGTGTTACTGCTATCTTGGCTATTACTATTATCCCGATGAGCATTACTATTTCTGTTGCCGTTGCTACCTATAGAATTACCTTTATGTATATGCGTGCATGCCATACCTATTTGCATACATATGTACATACAGACATAAAACACATACAGACACACATACGCACATACATGTAGACACACCCATCTGTATGTGTGTGTGTATGTGTTTATGTATATGTATACAGCTGTTTTGTATGTGTTTGTTCATTTATACGTGTGTATATATATATATATATACGTTTATGTAGCTATTATGTATGTGTTCATTTGTTTATACGTGTATGTATATGTATATGTCTAGGTACACGTATGTGTACATGTGAATAGGCATGCCTGATTATATGCATATCTGTATAGCATGGTAAGCCCCTATTGACCAAAATGTCGAATCTTTGAATATGCACGGTTTTGCAGGGGTCGTGAAGAGGAAGAAATCTTGCGACAAGTACCTCACATGAACCAGAAGAACCAAAGGTTCCACATGCTTTGAAGTCGACATTCAACAAAGTAAGGAACAGACAAACCAAGACGAGTTAGAGCCCAGATTCTATTTCGGAAACCAGCAGTAATCAAGAAGCCAAAACACAAAATCACAGCGCCTGTGTTCGCATATGTCTACTCGGTAAACCCCAGCAAGCAAGCAAAACTTACATGACACAAGAGAATTTCACTTGAATGCACGCCGAGATTCAAGAAGACATAGGGAAATTCGAACACATTAAGGCATTACGATTGTATTGGAGCCTTTGCACATACATACACACACACACGACTAGTTGACGGCATACGTGACGGTGCAAGCGGCAGGAATACCTTTGCCTCTGAGCACGTTCTCTAGTGTCCATCAATGTGCAAAAACGAACCGGCATCCAGCCATTTTATTTGCTCAGTGGTTTGGAAATACCCCTCTATGTCGAGGGAGCCTTGCAACACACACACACATACATGCATGCATGCATGCATGCATACATATATGTATACGTTATATTAGTATATATACATACACATACATGAAACTGCTCGCTTGTATGTCTGTATGCATGTATTTATGTTTGCATGTATATACATCTCCATATACATATACATATACGTATGTTACATATACATACATATATATATTATACATAAATACATATGAGTGTGTGTGCGTGCGTGTGTGCATTTACACACACAGACACATACACACCGTCGCCTTTATCATGCCTCGTTGTTTCTCCAAATTCTCCTACTACATCGTGTTTCTGCCTATGACTATGCCGTGTTTTCGAAATGTATTGTGCATTGTGGCTTAAAGAACGTGGTTCGTCACCATCTTGCAATACCAGCATATACCAACCGGCACCCGCTGACACGCACACACACACACATATATATATAACACAGACACAGACACAGACAGAGACACACACACACACATGAACAAACAAACTACACCTCGATTGAACCAAGTGTGGATATACACATACACATATGGTGATGTATTGATGTGCGCGTGTGCATGCGCACGGGCTTGCACAAGAAGAGCAGCTCCCGGCTTGGAGATGACGAGTCAAACCGATTCCACGCTTCACCCTCCGCCGTCCTGCGATAAACCCAAGCAGGCGTGTCACGCAGAGTCGCACGGAAGGATCACCTTGCACAGGACTGAGGAGAAATGGGGGGTGGCAATTGCTAGCATTCTGTCAGGACAAGAGGCAATACGGATCTGCTAAATCCTTCGCTAACTTGTCCGGGACATTCGCCCGGGCCAAAAAATCCTTGCGAGAGCATTCATGCCGCTGTTTGTGGTACGCGCCCGACTCTTTCCAACCCGCAGCAACACTAAGCCTGCCCGCGCTCGTAGGACCCAAGCCTCACGCGAGGATACTCTCATGGAGATTGGCTTCTTGTGGGATGTCTGCAGTTGCAGACTACAGCACACGATGCAAGGGAAAGCTTTCGATTTTTGACACATGCGAGGCTGATCTCTTGACTCCTTGCGTCAAAAGCCGTGCGTGTCTAAGCACAGTTCACGGGAACAAACAGTGGGCTAAGGGCGGCCGGCGCGATGAAATCAGGGCCCGTCAAAACCCCACTTTCAGCACAGCTCTTAGAGTTGAGACTGCTAAGCAACATAGCTCAACGATCAATTCTACGACAACTTGCTGTACAATCTGTGCGAACCCTTCACCTCGGCTCTTGCATTATCCTGTAGCAGGTGCAAGTTCTTCCCGAATGAACATCGTCCAACTTCCGACTGGTAATGTGGCAGACTTCACTTTCAGGTAAAGGTCAGAGACCAAAGTCTTTCTTGCTTTTGCCTGGTCTGCTGCATTCATCTTAGCGGTGAGGCACTGCGAATAAAACCAGCGCCGCTGCTCATCTTCAGTCTTCAATGCGAGGTACTCGTTCACCTCTTGCATGTTGCCGACGTCTGGGCCATCCCATGTGACAACTGTGTCGGCGTAGATGGTAGCCGTACCACACTCGCTGTCCAGTTCACTGACGATGGTGGACGCAGGGTTGTACTGGGATGGAGGAACCCTCCAGCTCAAGTTGTTGGCCCCAAGACCAAGAGCCCCAATGCAAGCCTCGTTGACGACTAATTTCTTGGCAATCTTTTTCAGATATCTCTCCTGCACCAGCTTTCGGCTTTCGGGCTTCATCTGCTTCGCTTGGCAGGTTTAGGGACCCTATCCTTCTGGACGATCAAGTGCTCGGCACGCTTGGAAAACACGTACACGCCAGGGGCCAAAACACGGGCCGTTCCGTTCAATTGCTTCACCTTCGATTTGGAACAAAATCAGTTAAAGGCAGTCACACGCTGCATGCGAGTTCTGTCCGCGCCTGCTGAGCAGTTTCCTCCCCGATGAAGCTGACATCTGGTGTGGTCCAGCGCAATGCCGTTTCAATGTGGTGCCTGAACGGTCGGATCCATTAAAACTTTGTGACACTTGGCCACTTGGCATAGCATCGTTTCTTGAGTCAGCATGTACCGTGATTCTGACCTGAGCTGCTTCAGATGACGCATTGCGTTCGGCTCGAGGCACTCCAGAATCCTGCCGCCAGGCCGCCATTGACATGACTGACACTACTATCTGTCTGCTCGCAACTTCCGTAGATTAACTAAGAAAGCTTGAATTGTCCCTCGCCGGGAGACGGACCCCCGTAAACAGCAAGAAGGCTGCCGTGGCATCTTCACACCCCCTGCAGGCATCCTGTGTGTCTCCCTTTGTGCTGACCCTGCGCTCTGCTACTGCGGCAACTGCTCACTGCGGAGCCTACGTCGTCTGCAAAACTTTGCAGGTGCTCATCCGTCTGCATGTGCTGAAATCAGAAGTCGTCTCGAGCTACATGCCGGTTGTTCGTGCTTGGTGCTCTGGTCTGGGTGCTCGTCACAGCATTCGCAGCAATGTTCGGCGAACCCCACATTGTGCCACAGTGCCCCCGAAAGCTAAGCAAAACTGAGATTTTCTGTTCATGAAAACCCCTACAGTAACCCTCCGAGGAACGTACCATCTCTTTTCCTCTTCTCATACTCCACTGCTCCACTCTTCTGCAACTTGCAACCTTACTTTCCTTCCTTCCTCTTACTCTTCAAGACCCAAAGTGTTCCAAAAGACCACGCACTGCGTGACATGCGCTCGAGCTTGCGCTTGGCCGCTTGGCAACGGGTGCCTCTCCGGCTTTGCACCCTCACGCTCGGTGCGAGTACAAGATCGACTTCCTGACACCATGCCTGTCGGTAATTTGTCCTCTCCACTTCGCAAGCTTTCTGCCAGGCTCGAGTGCTCTCCCTCACGCTGTCTCTTCCTCACCAAGAGAGAGCAAAAGAATCCCCTTACTGCGGCCCGGCTCATCTCACAGTGGGTCTCTTAATCCATCTCTCTAGCATGGAAACAATTCACAATTCAAGCCCCACCAGTCTCTGTCTTTCCCCCTCGCTGTCGAAAGGCACTCCTTTCCAGAGCAGCCATCACAGTCACAAGCTTCGCATCCAGGTCAGCCATGCTCTTGCGAGGTACAGCTTTGGTACACCTTAGTTGGGTCACGTCGGCTTCGCCCATGCTGGATACTATGACGAGATGTCTTTCGGCCGCTTACTCTTGTGGATTCGAGGACGGAGATGTCTGCACACTCGAGCAAGTCTCAGAGGCCTCAAGTCTTGGACAGCAGGATACTGACGAGCGAAACTACGGATTGCCATTGCAATGCCCTACAAAGGAAAGAAGCTTTCAAGGGTGGCCTTGCTGAAACCTTTGCTGCTGGCCACCTCCCATTCGGTCTCACGTGGCAGGATCCTGCGCGGTCGCCATTTGCAGAAGTACACGCAACTGGTGCCGACTTTGCCCATTTTGCCCCGTCCTTGGCGACCGTCGTGGGCTGGAGAAAGTTGTCGACTTCGCCCGTAGCCGTGAAACCGCAGCAGTTTCGCTTTGCGAGAGCCTTCGTAAGTAGAACTCCTTCAACCGACTGATGCTACCTCAGTGAAATTCAGCTATAACATGTACAGCAGGCAACACCTCGCCTAGAACTGCATCGTGCATACCTGTGAAGCTTAGATGCTCTTCCTCTCCAAGTCAAGCTGAACTTCAAGCGCTGTGTCGGACTGTGGCGGGATGTGGAGCTCAGAGATCGAGGCACTGCTGGAGATCGGCGAATTCATGGGGCCGAATGCTACTTGTAGCACACTTGGGCCCTTCTGCAGCTGGAGGCACAAGCTCGCAGCATGAGTACTTGAGCAGGCCCCAGAAGCGGTTGTGCCTTGCTGAAATGGGTTCATGTCTGCACTTGCACAGTAACTTTGCACCGGGCGCATCCATAAGTTCGACAGCGTTGAGCTTCAGGAGCAAGTCGTCCGTCAAGAAAGAATGGAGGACCTGCGTGTCGTTTCAGTGCGGTTCATGGTCGTTTCATGTCCAGAACCTACCGGCTTGGTGCAGTTGTGACCGCTGTCGTGCGAGTAGATCCCATCATGGGAGGCAGATGCTGTACATATGGACAGAATGCGTGTAGCCCAGTCCGCAGGCATGGCAGGACGTGCAACATCATGCAATAGCAGCAGCTGCAATGCTGCAAGTACGAGTCTTGAAGGCAACAAGAGTAACGGAAACCCAAAACAACTCCCGCAAACCCACCACGGCCACCTGAACCAACCTTAAAGCTTCAGATTCAGTTGGTCAGCAGATTTCATCGAAGGCCTGGTCCAACGCCTTGCGGGACTCCAGCCTCGGGTTCGCGGCTCAAGCATTGCACAGATTCGGGTCGCTTGGCCTACGATCGCGGAAACAGGATGCCTTGGAATCCTAGGTCATCCTAGGTCCTACGAACTCTCAAAGCATCGGGGCGCGTGCGCCGCAAACGCCTCGTCGGCAACGCGGCCCAGCTCCACAAACAAAGCAAGGACCCGAATCCGCTGTACCTGCGCGTTGCATCTGACACGTTGTCTGACAGGCCCTTGAACCTTCAATATTCGTCACAGTGAATTCAGGCCCAGTCATCTGACAGCTCAGGCAGCCGTGACTGGAAGGACTCCTCATCCAAGGTTGCGAAGTCGATCCCTCTAATTCGTCATTGGCACATGGCACATACATCGGCACACACACACACACTCCATGCCACCCCCCTCGTGCGGCCGAAGAGCCAGCAAACTGGAACCTGATGCAGATCCACTACCGATGACAGCCTCGCCCACACTTGCGCGGATGCTGCGACATGCGATGCTTTCATCCCAACTTCGGCCGGTACTTGCCGCCCGGCAGAAAACTTCGCCGCTGCGCAAACCTCAGCTCGTCACACAATGCCGAATGTGTGCGAAAACCCGCATGGTAGTCCCGCAGCCTCCAGCATCCTCGAACTCAACACGGATGTACAAAGTCTGGGTGCACCCGCTGCTCGTGCTGCAGCTTCTGCAACACCAGTGTCCTCATCCAGCAGCAACGGCTCACCTGCTTCGGGCGCCGGAAGTTCGAAAAATGACAAGCGCACATGCGCTGCGTCACTTCTAAGCCCACACTTCCAACCCTGTGCTCCGCGGCTCGCCGGCGTGCTTTCGGATGCCCTGCTGCCTAACCTGCTTCGCTCGCGCAGCTATCGCACACCTTCTGCGTAGCATTCTGTGGGGCGATGTGCCGCGCGTCGCAAAAGAAGGGTGAGGAGAAAGCATCCAAACTGGCTACAACAGCCACCAGTTGCACAGAAGCTAAGGCGACGGCACGGATTCAGCATATTTGCTTCCAGAAGTTTGTCCAATGTTGCCTGCCGAGGCGCATGACTGCAGTGGGTCGGCCAACCAGGGCTCTGCGAATGTTGTATGCCTGAGGCGACGGCTTCCCCGTGTGTGGCAAGCCGACACACCAACTTCGCCACCATGGAGCGTAACTGCGTTGACGAGGTGATGCTGCTCATATCTGCACACTGCTAATGATCGTGCAGCAGTGCATGCTCAAACTCATTGTCGACTAAGTCTGCAGCACGAGGATCTGCCGCAGTTGCCCCCTCGGCTCAAAACTTCCGCCAGTATGGGAAAGTTGTTCCCAGCGCAACCGATCATCCCGAGAACTGCCCAAGCAATCAAACAAATCATGTCACGAGCAGCATAGCAGCATGCCGAAAACCTTGAATCGAAGTAGAGTACAGTGATGTACATTGAGCACTTATGAAGAAGAGCGAGTCTTCGACCTGTTGCAAAAATGCATTGACGTCCGCTTCCAGAAACAAGGGTCGGACCTGATCGCTGCATGAACATCATGTTTCCCATATCAATCGCTTGTACCTCACGATTCCGCCTCGTCAAAGTCGGTGAGGCCTTCCAAGGCAAGTACCAGTGGCCTCGGGCCGTTGATTCCACTTCCTGTTGCATCCACGAAGTCGGAGGATCCGAGAGCGCCACTCCACATCATCAGACGTGGCCGATGCCAAGGCCTGCTGCAATATCCATTGTTCATGAATTTCGTGCTTTATGATGCGACGCCAATTGCCGAGCCTCGCAGATTTGTCGCACAGAGAAGCTGTCCAACAGCAGCCGCGCAGCCTGCTCGGACGCAGTGGCACGGATGTGCTTCTATCACTTCTATCTATATTCATTTTTTTGGAGCGCATCTTTTGCACCTGCCTGGGTCAGGTTTTTTGCTTCCAAATATTTTAAGATATCGTACTGACTCTGCACATGCATGGTGTAAGTACCACCCATGCACAACAAGTGACCCCGGCTGGACAACCCCGCACAACAACCAAGGATAACGCCCGGGAAAATTAAGGCGTGAAGGCCTTGTAGAAGGGTTGGGGAATGATGGGATTTTAAGGGTGGCAGTGTGCTTATATAGCTGCTCAATTCCGCCGCATCACGTTTGCAACTTGCAACCACCGTGCTGTTGAGCCTTCTCTTGCGCGGAGTAACTAGTCTTCTTTCGGAACTACGTGCTTGACACGCATTCTTTACTCTTACAGCTCTACGACATCCGCCGCCCTCGGGAGCCGGAGGATTCCAGTGTGCTGGATGAGGATACGCCATACGGTTCAGACACCGGCGGCAACCCCATGTCACCAGGTAGGTACCTCGCGACCTGGGGCAGCCAAAAAGCGTGTGGGGTAGCAACAAGTGCCTTCTGTGCTTCACTACTGTTACTTGGGAGTGGTGTTTCAAGCTTCCAAAAAGTGGCGGAAGCATGTCCGACGCCGGACTAAGGGAAGCACAGGTAAGGTTTTCATTAAGTTTCAGTAGAGTGTAGGCTGGACTGCGAACCGAGGCTTGTGCACCGGTTTTCGCCCTTCCATATGTGTGGCTTGCCCTGGTATACGGCTCTCCATTTTCGGATGTGAGAAGCCGCGGCACTTTGGGAGCTGGTTGCTGTTTGGCCTCGGAGCGCTCCAGGAGCAGCTGTTGTGGGTAAGCTGGGATGGCCCCCCATGTCGGTTGAGGCACGCCTGCACTCAGTTTGTTGGGACGGTAGGGGGTCACTGATGGCACGGCCGAGACCCGGCTCTGGCAGGTCGGATGTTCAAATATGCTGTGCATAGGCCAGGTTCCTGGGCTCATGATGTCAAGCTGCACTGTGGCGGTCGGACCCCTGCTGATTGTGGGGTATCGGTGGTGCGGCCGCTTTTGACACAATATCGCTCAGAAATTGTACAGTGATTGAAAGTGATTTAGAAAATTTTCTCGAAGATGTTGTGTTCACGCTTGCGACCCCTGCTGGAAAGTTGCCAGTTTTCGTCCGCATCGCGGGACTGATCATGCTTTCGCAATGTTTGACACCATGTTTGGCAAATCATTTGGGTGGCGGTGCAATTTGTTGTTTGCCAGCTTCGATCCTGAGCAAGCCTTTGATCGCATGGCATGGAACACAACGCATTGTTTGATGCACTTGCGAAGCAAGGCGTCGAATCTTCGTTCACACAGCTATTGAAGGCATTGTATATGGGTCAAACAAGATCCGTTCACGGCAGCCGCAGGTTTCGCATCATGCGTGGAGTCAAACAAGGTGATGTTTTGAGCCGTTGGCTTTTCCACGCCTGACTTGAAGCAGCGATACAATCCAGAAAATCCCGCATCGCAAACTGCGGCATTCACGTGGGTCACATTGAACGTCTGACGAACATTCGCTTAGCAGATGGCTTGATGACTTGGCCTACACGTTAGACGTGTTGTCGAAAGAGTTTCTGAAAATTTGTTTGCGACTCCATCTGCAGACAACTAAAATTTTGACGACGACGGAGCTCGCATCATCTGGCATCGCCAATGTATTTGGATGTGCATGGAGACATGCTTTCGGTTCTTTGTTGTTCGAACTGTTTAAATCATCATCCCAGCGCGTAGGGGGACGTCCAGGCTTTCGGCTCGGCATTTCATTGAAATTATGCCACCATGTTTCTGATGGTAATTAACCATTTCGTGGTATGAATGTGCTATCCGGGTTGACCCGCAAGTCGCAAAGCAAGTGTGAATTTACGACTTCGCGCGGTTTTGTCCAATTAGGTAAGGGGTGCTAGACAAAGTGTAGGAGACCCGACCAACTATGGACCGCAGCATACGACATTGAACAGCGTCAAGGTCAGGAAGTGAGTGAGTGAGTGAGTGTCGACCAGCACTTACGGTGCGGCCTACCTCCCACGCCCCTCTCAACATGTCATGGTCATCGCCCCCTCCGTCCCAGGAGTTGAAGTGGGGGAAGTACTAGCTAGTGCAGACAGGTCACGGCGTAGAATACTAAGATACATGTTCAAGAATCGGAGAGGCATAGTCGTTGATCAGGGATAAAGCAGGCAAGAGTAATATGATCCGAAGAACACACCAAGTAACCGGCAGAGGCAAAGAGTTGCAAGGGGGCGAACCGTGCAGCCAGTGCCGAGGGAGCGAGGCTCCATGCACAGAGGGCACACACAAGGCGACCTAAAGGCGCGCGCCATGTGCCGAGGGAACATTGTTCCAGCACCGAGGGCGAGCACGCCACCAATCAGGTACAGTAAATAAACATACGCACTACAGCGGCAATGAACAGCACAGAGGCACAGCCCTGGAACAAAGCCGATAACAAAGGCAGCAAGCTGTTACTGCATGTGATGAGCGTGGAATACCTCACCTCTACACTGGATGTCCTCAGGCCCATGATGGGTGGAGACGTCGCCATCGTCGGATCAGTTGCAACAACAGTTAAGCCAGAAAACTAGAGGGCACTGTCGCCCTAGCACAAGGCGGCACAAGGGAGGGGGGGAAAGGGGGCGCTCATCGGGCAACAGCCCTTAGTGCCGCCGCCGGGGGTCCACACCTTTCCACGAGAAACCCCCGCCCCAAAGAGAGTGCTAGGCCCGGGGAAACCCGGACAAGTAAACTGCGCAAGCACGATGCTTTGCTCTCTCCGCAAAGCATCGGTTTGGGTACGTAGAGGCCCGAGCCTCGAATTTCGGTTGAGCTGTGTCCAAACCAAAGTTGCTTGGAAAACAGCAGACATGGTGACGAATGGGGTGTGTCACGAATTTTTGGAAACGTCTGACGACAAGATCCGAAGAGTGGCGCGTCCGTCTAGCTCAGAGACATCTCACAACCAGTGTTCGGAAATTCGGAGCTGTCGGCTATCGCACTCGGGCTCTCGTTCTGCAGCAGGGAGACCGACGAACAGCTCCATGAGCAAGTGCTTGGTGCTCTCCCAAGACCTGACGTCCGCACGTTGGTCGTACATGGCTGCCATGGGCACGCTGGCCATCCACTCTGTGAAGCTGTGGTAGACACCAGAGCCATGGCGAGCGATCTCATATGTGGCCCCTGCTGACTCAAACTCTTCTTCCAGCATCGCCATGTCGGTCGCAGCATCGTCCTTCACGCCCGAGTGCAGAAGCACCTTGGCGACCATAGGCGTAGTGCTGTTGCCCCGCACCACCCTAGCATTTGGGCTGATGCCGGAGTGGTAGCCAACCACGCCTAGAACGGCCAATTACGGCGACCTTCGTCGTGTCCACAAAGTCGTAAGACTTCACCTTGTCGATGGCAGCACTGATTTTGGACATGTACAGATCCGGATTCCCGCGATGGGCGGAGGAAGCCGCCATCCAGTCGGACAT
>BGNK01003235.1:70718-121126 GCA_003297005.1 Symbiodinium sp. clade A Y106 | reverse complement strand
CAGGCAAAGGGTCCACCTGAAGGCATACGGACGTCAGCCGGGGACGTGGACAGGCGGGCTGCATCACAGCCTTGGTCTTGGACGACATTGCCCTGAACGAGATTGGGAAAGGGAACCGGGGTGCCTGCTTGATGACTTTTAAAATCGAGGCCTACCAGCCCGATGGCTTCGAAGGCTATGCGGGAGTGGCACTTGAGTTTGCCACGAACCGGTGCGAATGTGTGCCAGTGTTCCGGGTAGTGTTGTTGACGCAGCTTCCAGGCAGGCAGGGGGCAGGTACCATCCCAAGCCTGCTCAAGTTGTTTTAGCACGCGGCGCAAAAGAAGCACAAGCGTGCAGCAGGAGGAGTGGAGCAGTTGGTGCAAGGTGNTTAGCACGCGGCGCAAAAGAAGCACAAGCGTGCAGCAGGAGGAGTGGAGCAGTTGGTGCAAGGTGCCCCGCAAGGCAGAGTGCATGACTTGGAATAGAGAGCTGCGGTCAAAGACTAGGTGACTAGGAGGTGCCAACGACCCGGAACCCGAAACCGGAGAGCACACAACAAGGAGTGGAGTTCAGCTGTGTGCGCGGTGCAGCTTTCCCACCCATACCTGGCGGGGAGTCGGCCGAGCAGGCGTTGAGAAGCCCACGATGAATCTTCCCAATAATGACCGGTCCGGCCGAAACCGCGGGCTTGGCACGGGGGGNCAGGCGTTGAGAAGCCCACGATGAATCTTCCCAATAATGACCGGTCCGGCCGAAACCGCGGGCTTGGCACGGGGGGTGTTTAGCAATTGAGAGGTGTGGTTTGCAGGAGGACAGAAGCTCTGGATTGCAGGAGGGAGGACCTGCACGGAGTGTGAGTACGGAGAGTATCAAATGGTCAAAGGTTTTGGGACGACGGGGGGGGCTTAACGAGAAGAGGGTCTGGAACGACAGGTGGAGCCCTGTGCTGCAAACGAATAAAAGGGGCTACGGCTTCACGAGAGTCGCACACTCAGACCCCCGATCTCGGAGCGAGACTGCGGCCTNAGAAGAGGGTCTGGAACGACAGGTGGAGCCCTGTGCTGCAAACGAATAAAAGGGGCTACGGCTTCACGAGAGTCGCACACTCAGACCCCCGATCTCGGAGCGAGACTGCGGCCTCGCTCAGGGCGAGAAGTGTGGCCTGGAGCGACGTGAGGAGCGCTGCGTAGTGCGCGAAATGGAGAGAAGCGGGGCTATGCGGCCTTACACGGGTCGTTTAAGTCGTTTACCCAGAGACTCGATCTCGGAGCGAGAAGCGGGGTCTGGAACGACATGGCGAGCCCTGCGTGGTGGGCGCAGTGGAAAGAAACGGTGTTACGACCTTGCAAGGGTCGTTAGCCCAGACCCACCACCAAATGAGAATCGGGGTTCTGGAACGACATGAAGAGCGCTGTGTGGTGGACGCAATGGAAAAAAGCGGAGCTACGGTCTCGGAGCGGGAAGCGGAGTCTGGAGCGACCTGGGGAGCCCTCCGTGATGGATGCCGTGAAAGAAGCGGAGCTACGGCTTTAAGAGGGTCCGTTTACCCAGACCCGCCATGTCGAAGCGAGAAGCGGGGTCTGGAACAGCGTGTGGGGCGCTGCGAGGTGGGCGAAATGGAAAGAAGCGGAGCTACGGCCTTACGCGGGTCGTATACCCAGATCCTCGATCTCGGAGCGAGAATCGGGGTCTGGAACGACACGGCACGGTGAGCCCTGCGCAGGGGACTCAATGGAAACCCGCTACCTCGGAGCGAGAGGGGGGGTCTGGAACATGCGTGGTGGAAAGAAGCGGAGCTGCGGCTTTCCGCGGGTCGTCTGGAACGACATGGGGAGACCTACATGGAATTACGGTCCTTCGAGGGTCCTCGGATTCTCTGAGAAGGAGCCCGGCACATTTAAGCTCAAGGGGAGGGGACCGGAACGACAGAGAAGAGCCAACAGCCGAGAGTAGAGGAGCGAAACGGAACTAAGCGGGGCCCCGTAGGCCTAGGAGCGACGCGAACGTGTAGAAGCGGGAGACCCGGCTGAGCCGGACTCGGCATGGGGGGTGTTTAGCTCATGAGAGGTATGGTTTGCAGCAGGACGGAAGTTGCGGATTGCAGGAGCGAGGACCTGCACGGAGTATGAGGAGTACGGAGAGTCTAAAATGGTCAAAGGTTTTAGGACGACGTGGGGGGCTCTGCTTGGTGGACGCCCTCGCCCCCGGTCTCATGACGAGAGGAGGGTCTGGGACGACATGTGGAACCCTGCGTTGCGAACGAATGAACGGGGCTACGGCTACACGAGAGTCGCACACTCAGCCCCCGATCTCGGAGCGAGACTGCGGCCTCGCACACTTACCCAGACCCGCCATCTCGGCGAGAAGCGGGGCCTGGAGCGACGTGAGGAGCGCTGCGTGGTGCGCGAAATGGAAAGAAGCGGAGCTACGGCCTTACACGGGTCGTTTACCCAGGTCCCCGATCTCGGAGCGAGAAGTGGTGTCTCCAACGACATGGGGGAGCGCAAGGGTCGTTTACCCAGACCCACCACCAATGAGAGGGGGGGTTCTGGAACGACATGAGGAGCTACGTGGTGGACGCATTGGTTAGAAGCGGAGCTAAAGCCTTATGCGGGTCGTTTGCCCAGAACCCCGTCTCGGAGCGAGAAGCATGGTCTGGAACGACCTGGGGAGCCCTCCGTGATGGACTCCGTGGAAGAAGCGGAGCCACGGCCTTACGAGGGTCGATTACCCAGACCCGCCATCTTAATGCGAGAAGCGGGGTCTGGAACGNGTCTGGAACGACCTGGGGAGCCCTCCGTGATGGACTCCGTGGAAGAAGCGGAGCCACGGCCTTACGAGGGTCGATTACCCAGACCCGCCATCTTAATGCGAGAAGCGGGGTCTGGAACGACATGAGGAGCGCCGCGCGGTGGAAGAAAAGAAAACAGGCGGAGCTGCGGTCTCGCGCGGGTCGCTTATCCAGATCCCTGATCTCGGAGCGAGAAGCGGAGTCTGGAACGACATGGGGAGCCCTGCGTTGTCAACACAGTGGAAGAGGCGGAGCCTTTTCACCCGTTACCCCGAGCTCTCAACGAGAAGCGAATCTGGAACGACATGAGGAGACTTACATGGAATTACTACGGCCTTACGAGGGTCATTTACTCGGATTCACCACCTCGGAGCGAGAAGAGGGGTCAAGAGCGACATGAGGAGCGCCGCGTGGTGGACGCAATGGAGAGAAGCGGAGCTATGGCCTTACGCGGGTCGTTGACCCAGAACCCCGATCTCGGAGCGGGAGTTGGGCCTGGAACGGCAAGGCGAGCCCTGCGCGGTGGATGCTATAGAAGAAGCGGAACTACGGCCTTACGAGGGTCGATGACCCAGACCCGCCATCTCGGAGCGATAAGCGGGGTCTGGAACGACATGAGGAGCGAAGCATAGAAGACGCTATGGAGGCGGCGGGGTTCGGCCTTACGAGGGTGTACCCGGACTCGCCACCTCGGGGCGAGACGAGGGTCTAGAACGACGTGAGGAGCGCTGCGTATGAACGAAACGGGAAGAAGCGGATCTACGGCCTTACGCGGGACGCGGGTNCGAGGGTGTACCCGGACTCGCCACCTCGGGGCGAGACGAGGGTCTAGAACGACGTGAGGAGCGCTGCGTATGAACGAAACGGGAAGAAGCGGATCTACGGCCTTACGCGGGACGCGGGTTGATTACCAATCAGATCCCTGATGTCGAAGCGAGAACCGGGGTCTGGAACGTCTGCGGGGGTTGGTCGTTATAGTTTAGGGGCAGCCCTGCGTGGTGGGCGCAATGGAGGAAGCGTAGTAGCTATACGGCCTTACGAGAGTCGCTTGCCCAGACCCGCCATCTTAATGCGAGAAGCGGGGTCTGGAACGACATGAGGAGCGCCGCGTGGTGGAAGAAAAGGAAAGAGGCGGAGCTGCGGTCTCGCGCGGGTCAATTACCCAGTTCATGAACTCTCACCGCGGTAATGGAGACATGCTTCGTTGGATTACCAGATTTCAGCTCTCAGTTCAGAGGATGCAAGAAGCCTGCAACCAGATCCCTGACCTCGGAGCGAAGCGGAGTCTGGAACGACATGGGGAGCCCTGCGTTGTGGACACATTGGAAAAGGCGGAGCTGCGGCCTTAACAGGGTTGTTTAAACCCAGTCCCGCGATCTCGNCCTGACCTCGGAGCGAAGCGGAGTCTGGAACGACATGGGGAGCCCTGCGTTGTGGACACATTGGAAAAGGCGGAGCTGCGGCCTTAACAGGGTTGTTTAAACCCAGTCCCGCGATCTCGGAGCGGGAAGCGGGGATTGGAAAACATGAGGGGTGCTGCGTGGTGGACGCAAGGGAAAGAAGTGGGGCTACGGCCTTATGCGGGACGTTTACCCTGATTCCCGATCTCGGGGCGAGAAACGGGTTCTGCATGGGACGACATGGGGAGCCCTGCGAGTGGACGCAATGGTCGTTGCGGAGCGACGGCCTTACGAGGGTCGTTTACCCAGACCCGCCGGTCCGGAGCGAGAGCGGGGTCTGGAACGACATGAGGAGCGCTGCGAATGAACGAAATGGAAAGGGGCGGAGCTACGGCCTTACGAGGGTCGAGTACCCAGACCCCCGATCTCGGAGCGAGAAGCGGGGTCTGGAACGACATGGGAAGGCCTNGAATGAACGAAATGGAAAGGGGCGGAGCTACGGCCTTACGAGGGTCGAGTACCCAGACCCCCGATCTCGGAGCGAGAAGCGGGGTCTGGAACGACATGGGAAGGCCTGCGTTGTGGACGTAATGGAGGAATCGGAGCTACGGCCTTTTGCCCAGCCCCGCCGTCTCGGAGCGAGAAGCGAGGTCTGGAACGACATGAGGAGCTCTGCATGGTGGACAAAAAAAGAAAAAAAAACAGGAGCAACACCCTGGCGAGGGTCATTTATCCAGCTCCCCGATCTCGGAGCGAGAAAGGGGATCTGGAACGGCAGGAGGAGCTAGGCAGCAGAAGGCGAATTGGTGTGATTGTGGCGTGGGACAATAGCTACTACTTAAAATGGAGCTGCAACCAGCAGACAAGAAACAAACAGAAGAGGAAAGAGAAAAAAAAAANGGAGCTAGGCAGCAGAAGGCGAATTGGTGTGATTGTGGCGTGGGACAATAGCTACTACTTAAAATGGAGCTGCAACCAGCAGACAAGAAACAAACAGAAGAGGAAAGAGAAAAAAAAAAAGGAGGAAAAGGGATGTGTCAGGACAATATTGTCAAAGTTGGGGGGCGGTGGCAGGCCGAGCGGAAGCGAGGACGTAGCTTGGCAGGGGCCGGCGGAAAAGTCCTCGCCGCACGAAGGAGAAGCAGACGAGAACCGACAACACCAGCAACAGCAAACAGCAGCAAAACGGCAAGCAACAACAGCAACAACGGCAACGACAGCAGCAACAACAACAACGGCGACGACGAACACCGGGAACAACGACGACAAGCGCGACGACAACGAAGAAGGGAGCAGCAAAACAGCGCAACAACACAACAAGCCACACAACGCAGCCAACAACACCGCGCGACAACAACCACCAGACCACCACCGGCAGACCGGGGCAACCACCACACCAACCAGCGACCGCGACCAAAACCGCGAAAGCAAGAGAAGAAAAAAAGGAAAGCACAACACCCCCACCACCCACGCACCCAACCGCGAAGGAAACAAAACAAAAAAAAAAACGACACCCCCCACCCACCCAAGACCTCTATTATGTAAGGNGTGATGAGGTCTTTTACGGCTGTGGTTAGCGGAGAAGTTGTCCAGCACGCCAAGGTAGGGCCCATGCTAGTTAGCAAGGAGCCACACGTCCAACCCGTGGAGCGTGGAGAAGTACCATCGAAGCACGTGTCGCAGCTGAAGTTGCGCAATGGGGGGGGTAGGCCATTCGGGGGCATGCGAGGCGGTCAACGAAGGCCCTTGCGACCAGGAGGTGCAGGAGGATGTTGATCATGTCCGCCAGCTCAGTGGTGATGCGAGGGAAGAGGGGCATGCCGGTCAGCGACGAGGGAGCGAAAGGCGGGGCAGCAGGCAGAAGTGGCTGCCGGATGCATAGATACAGGGGTGGTGGCACGCAGATAAACATATTCTACATGCGAGCTCAAGGCGGACACTGGGGGAGCGGCTGAAGAGGAGATGGATGGTCGCGGACTGGCGAGGAGGGAAGGAAGTGGGCGAGAATGCTTGNTGGCACGCAGATAAACATATTCTACATGCGAGCTCAAGGCGGACACTGGGGGAGCGGCTGAAGAGGAGATGGATGGTCGCGGACTGGCGAGGAGGGAAGGAAGTGGGCGAGAATGCTTGAGGAACCTAGGCAGGGGGCACTGTCACCCCGCCGCAGCTGACGATCCAAGGTGCGGGTGCTCGTCGGGCCTATGGAAGGCCCTTAGTGCCGCCCCGGGGGTCCACACACCTTAAAGGAGGGGATCGGCAGAAGGCTGCGACGGGCCCCCGGGGCCCTACAGTAGAAGCCCAAAAGTTGGAAACCCAATAGCCCCAATCCTAAAGGGTAATGTATAAAAAAACCCAGCACTAATTGTGATTAATTCGGTGTCCAACTTTTTGAGGTTTACTGTGAGCCCTAAACCAATATTATAGATCCTAAGCCCTAAACCCTAAACCCTGGTACTCTTTGCTCCCCACTCCATTGCGCATGGGTTAAAGATTTCAGGCGTCATGCTTTCCTGGTGCTGATGATTCGGCCCAACAACCTAAACTCCTAAATGCCTTATCCCCCAAAGCCTAAACCCCCAAAACGGCAGCCCTAAACCCAAACTCCATAACCCTAAACGGACCACAAGCCTCTGCGCAACAGCCAAGTCGCCGGTCTCTTCCACAATATCCGCAGACTCCCGCCCACAAGAGTCTGCGAACTGAAACGGCTGCAGGAAGACCAGGAGTGCATCTGAGATCTGTCTGACAAACCCAACGTACATCGGTCCCGCGTACTGTGATAGATAGCCCCTGCCATGCTAAGGATTGAACAAGGATCCTACTATGGTCATTGAAGACAGAAAATCTTTTGCCAAGCAGAGGACCGCGACGACCCCTCCCTGTAATATCCCCCTTCTTTTAAAACCTGCGCACAAGTCCCATTTTCGCCCAACAGCCCTCCGGAGGTTCCAGGTTTAGGGGTTTAGGGTGTAGGATTCCATGTAGGATTCCTAGCATAAACGCCAAGAAGGCACACACCAGCAACTTTCAGCAGGATCCTTACCCTAACTATCGCTCAAGAAGGTGCGCCTAGATGCAAGAGATCCTTCACAAAGCCACGGTGTAGGGTTCAGGGTTTAGAGTTTAGGCTTAGGATGTAGGGTTTCCTTACATGCAACGTGCTCCAAAGGTGGGATGAAGATAGGTGGGATGATCCCCAAATACACAGAACCCTTGTAATAACCCTTACAGCGACCGCTGTAGTAACCTGCATAGAAGCCCCAATCACCAAAACATGGAAAAACAGCCCCCAAAACCCAAAACCGAAGCCCAAAGTCCCAACCCCGCATAGAAGCCCCCAAGCCTGAAATATGAACCCCAGCCGAGTTAGGGCCTACTTGGAGGATCTTGGGACTTTTAGTAACTACGGTCATTATTAAGGTAACTATACTTAGAATTACTTATAACCCCAATTAAGGTAAGTACTTATCACCATACTTACTAAGTCCCATGATCCTCCACTGTAGAACCCTTATAGATCCCTTTAAGGATCCCTTTAAGGAACCCCTATTATAGAACCCTATAGTACCCTTAAAGGAACTGAAGTCGCAAAGGCACCTCCTGGGCCCACTCCACAGTCGCTGCCTCCCAGACATGTCGGGTTTCTCATTGGGAACCAATGTAGGGGCCTTCATAATTAGAATAGGGTGTTGGGGCCCATTGTTATTTCAGATATACCTGTAGAAACAATAAAATCGCATGATGTCACGTGGCGCCCTATGCGCCCACTAGCAATCATTAAGGTCTTGCGAGATGCGTCTCAACGTTTAGTGACATTGCGAAAGAAACTCAAAGGCAGGTATACAGGTGGTTCGGGTTGTTGTGTTTCCCTTAAGGGTTCCTGTCAAGGGCTCCTTTAAGGGCTGCTTTTTCGGTTGCTCTACGGGATCCGCTAGGGTTCCGAAATGGTTGAGGGTTACGGGGATAAGGTCTAAGGTCAAGAGCTCAGGGTTTATTCAACTAGCTCGCAAGATGGCGTACCCTTGACGGGAACCCCATTATACGTTGGAGGTGCTCCCTACACGCACCGATCGCACTGAGATGAGAACCACAGTGAAAGCACGCAAGTCGTCGCAGACAAGTGCTGTTGCTCTGGGAGAGGGGTTTGCGTTGTTGTTGTAACGACACAGACAGAGCGGGGCATGCACGTATGTGTGTATGTGAACACGTAAACGGGCAAGTAAGCAAAAAAAACATGCATGCAGAGGTAAGTGAATAAGTAAGTCAGGAAGGAAGAAAGGAAGGAAGTAGACGAGTAAGCAGGCAAGCAAGTCAGCAAGCAGGCCAGCAAGCAAGTCAGCCAGCAAGCAAGCACGTACGGAAGAGGGTCAGCAAGCAAGTGAGTAAGGGAGCAAGAATGAGTAAGTGAGTCAGTATGCGTGTAAGCACGTGAAGAAACGAAGTGTCTACATACACGGTGGCTTCCACGACTGGAGTTCTCCGTGCCTACTTGGAGGATCATGGGACTTAGACAGTATGATTGCAAGTAGCGTTAATGGGGTTACAAGTAATTGTCTGTGTCCCGCGAACTGAACCTCTGAACCACAAACAAGGTTTAGGGCCTAGGGTTTCGTGTTTAGGGGTCTAGGGTCTAGGGAAGTAGACATCTTCATGCAATGTCGGCTACAAGCTGATGTGGGTGATGTAGGGTCCTTAAAAATTTCAATACAGCTTTGGTGACATATTATAGAGCAATTTTTCATAGGGACCTTAACATGATGTTATCACTTATTATTCCAACCGCTACATTACAGTCAACTCCAGCTCCCGATGCCTCTGCGCAAACTTTTCAACTCTTGCAAGGCAGCACCCTTCCAACTCCTGCTACAAGGACCTCTACGAAGAAAAACCTGTCACAGAAGAGGGCTTTGAAAAACCTGAATTCGCAAGATCCGCTCACCACCGCTGAGCTCACCACCTCGGGAGGAAACGCCCAGCTCTCTTCATGGGGGAGATCGCCTTCTGCGCAGAGCTTGCTTCGAGCGGAGCTCAATTGCCAATGGCTGCATATACGGCTCAAAGCTTTTTGTGTTTACGGTTTAAGGTTAATTCTCATTTAGCGTCTAGGGCTCCGGGTTACTTGAGGCTTGGGGTTTAGACTTCATGCAAAGCTGCCTGAACACGGCGTGTTTCCCGCGAGCTCCATGCGTGCAGGGTCAATGAAGGCTTTCCTAAACACCCGTAAACCCCCAAGAGCTACCAATGTAGGGACCTTAATAAATACCAATACTATGTTAGCGTTCCTTATCATAAACATAGTATAATGTACCCCAAAACCCTTTTCCAATAATTCAGGCCCCTACATTACAGTATTATTGTCATTATGATTATTCTTGCTATGATTACGAAGAATCTTCCTAGTATTCTTACAGTGAAGCCAGCAGCCGAGCGCCTCCGTCTTCCAGCTCGCCCCGCGGGTCATCCCCAGTAGCCGCAGTTCGGCTGCCAAGGCTTCGTCCGAGGCGTCGACGCACGGAAGCCTGGCACAAGGTTTCTGGAGGATGCAGGAACCTACTGACTTGAGGGGTACCCTATCATCACGGGGTCATAACTACAGGTTGGGTTTGGGCAGGCGACTTCGGGTTTCAGGGTGTAGGGTTTAAAGGTTTATGCTGCAGGCTGCGAGGTTTCCCCTTTCGGGGAATAGGGTTTAAGGGTTTAGGGTTTAGGGTTTAGGGCTGTCGGGGAATAGGGTTTAAGGTTTTGCGATTGCAAGAAAACTCTTGGAAAGAACTGACACGAGAGTTGAAACGAGGCTACCGGAGTGTAGGGCCCTAAGAGTTAGAATCGGGTTACTGAAACAGGGTCCCTTTGCAGCGGGCCGATAAGGGTTACTCTTATTGGGGTTCTATGAAATGGGATCCGAAATAATTGAAGGATTGCTGCCAAGAATTCTTCAGGCTTCTACACTAGGTAATGAGAAGGCCGGTCGCCTGTATGACCCCACATATTAGAGGTTTAAGCACCCACCTAAAACAGAGACCAAAACTGTGAGTGCACGTCACCCTAGCAGATGAACACTTCCCCATAATCTGCAACCGGTAGATTCCATCACCCGGCAGAGATCCACGTCATGATGACGACCGCTACCGACCTTGAAACACGCTGTTCTTGCCAGCCACATATGTGATCATATGATTAGAACCGGGCTTTGGGACCCATTATGCTATAATTGAACAAGGAACCCCAAAATAGTATTGGTAATTATGTGATCGTATTGGAAGTGCACGGTTATGGCCTTCCAAATTTCCGCGGCAAGAGACGCCTGGGTTCTTGTTAAGGAGCTTAGATTGAGTTGCCATAATAGGGATCTATGATAAATAATATGGTTCCCTTCTTATGGTAACTTAAACTAAATCCCTAAACCCCTAAACCCTTATAGAACCCTGAATGGAACCCTAAGGTATGGTAACTTACATTATATCCCTTAACAATGAACCCAGAGGTAGATCCTAAACCCTAAAGGCCTAAACCCTAAACCCTAAAGCCCACGAGTCCTGGAAGTCTCCAGACCGCATGCTCTGCAAACCCTAACCCTAAACCCTAAACCCTAAACCTTAAACCCTAAACCTTAAACCCTAAACCCTAAACCTTAAACCCTAAACCCTAAACCCTAAACATCCCTAAACCCGAAACCCTAAACCCTAAAACCCTGAATCATCTCGTGACACCTGACTTAGTAACTATAGGCTTCACTAAAGGGCTCTTTTCAAGGGATCTATAGGTTCTATAAGGGGGGTTGTAGGGTTTACTTAAAGGATCATGGGACTTAGTAACTAGGGTTATAATTAGGCTAGCTGCACTTGTAATCAAATATAACCCCAACTAAGGTACTTATGACCATACTTACTAAGTCCCCAGATCCTCCAAGTTAACCTGCAACCTACAGCTTACTGTAAACTCTAAAAACCCAAAACCCTAAACCCTAAACTCTTAAAGCCAAACCTGCAAAGCCCAAAGCCTTTCGCAAAGAGCCTCGTTGTCTCCTCGAGCGAGGTTGTGAGCAGGGGCTGCCGGGCCTTAGGCGATGGGATACAAATGAGAGCTCAGGGTTCACTACTGCTGCTGCTGCTGCTGTTGCTACTACTACTACTACTACTACTACGTTTAAGGTTTGGGGATTGTAAGGCTTCACGGTCTTCGGGCTTGGTGTTTGGGAAGGTTTGGGGGTTTAAGCTGAAGGCTTCAAGGCTGTAAAGTTTGAGGGTTTCGGGACTAATGTAGGAACCTGATTGAGAAACCTGGGCCTATAACCCTAAAATAGTAGGATTCATACAAGGAACCCTAATGAAGCTCCAAGGTTTCTTAATCAGGTTCCTACATTAGTTGGCTTTACAGTTTCAGGGCTTTAGGTTTTGTGGTTTAAGTTTTGGGGGGATTGGGCGAGCATGTTTAAATACTATAGAGGCCTTAATAATTGCCTATACTATTTTGGTGGTTCCTTAGTATAATTATCACCATTATAAATATAGTGTAATTGAAATTGTTAAGGGCCCTATACTATAGTACCCTACCCCCATAATACCCCTTATCGACACCTTTTTAGGATCCCTATTCTCATTATTAAGGCCCCTATACTAAACCCCCATGATACCCCTTATAGTAATCCTTATAGGCCCCTTTTTAGGAACCCTATTCTAAGTACTAATGCTCCTGGACCCTCGTAGTGAGATCCTAAACCGTAGCCCCCAAAGCCCAAACCCTGGCCCGCAAAGCCCCTAACCCTCTTAGGAGCCTTAGGGCCTTAGGGCAAAGCCCCAATACCCTAAACCCTAACCCCTAAACCCTAAACCCTATTCTAATTATTAAGGCCCCTGCGTTACGGCATTGGGTGAGGGCGCACAGGGCTTCTCGAAGCTTCGAGGTGGACCCGGGCCCCGAAAGCCCGCTTCAGAAACGACCGTAGTAGCAATAACTACGGTTGATGATATGGATCCTAGAGTTCCTTTAAAGGGTTCTATAAGGGTACCTGTAAGTGGTCCCTATAAGGGATCTAGAATCTATAAGGGTTTAGGGTTTAGGTTGATGATATAAATCCTGCATTACCCTAAGGACCTTAAACTATGGAAATTATAGTACATTCCTTATGTTGGGTAGTGCAGGATTTATATCATCAACCGTAATACTATTTTGTTCCTCACAGCTCCTGAATATCAGCGCATGATTGCTTTCCCCAAGACCCTATTCCAGTTTTCACAAAGTCCCCATCTTGAGCCACAAAGTTATATCACTTGAGACATGAAGGCACGGGATTTCTTCGGTGTTGCTTATCGCGAAGCTTGGAGGTGACCCCTTGTCTCGGAAAACCGAACCGACAAAGCTTAAACCCTGAACCCTCACCCCAAGCCCTAAGCCGTAAACCCTAAACCAACCAACACATTCGCTGTGGCAATCGCTTCCTCGAAGAAGGCCTGGCAGCTGAGCAGGCTGCTCACCTGGGCCGCATTCGGGTTAAGGCTTCATCTAGGGTTGGGCGCAAGGTGTCGAATGGACCCATCGGAACTCGGAACAGAAGTTAACTGGGGTGTTAAACCCATACCCTTAATGACAGCAACAAGAGCTTTCGTTTTAGACGGCCGGGGAAGCTGATATCTGAAAAAGCGTGACTCACCAGCGGTGTCTTGAAGGCGTGGCTCAGTCCCGTTTTACGGCAACTTCTTGGAGAACTTCAGTTTGCAGGGTGTTGATCCGTTGCAAGCTACCCTAAACCCTGCGCCCCCAACTCCACTCAACCCTAAACCACGAATCCGTAAAAAATAAAATACAATCTGCACTTTCGACTCGAAATGGTCACAGACTCCCTCAGTTGCTTCTCGGAGCCCCCCCGATCACTAAACCCGAAGCCCTAGCCCTAAACCCTGAAGCCCCAAACCCTAAACCCCCGAAGCCCTTTAAACCCCAAAAGCCCCTAAGCCCTAAACCCTATTATGGATCCTTTTAAAGGAACCCCAAAGACCCTAAGCCCTAAACCCTATTATGGATCCTTTTAAAGGAACCCCAAAGACCCTAAGCCCTTATGCCGATTATGGATCTTCTTAAAGGAACCCTTATAGATCCCTCTCAAGGACCTTATAAACCCTAAGCCCCAAACCCCTAAACCCCATTATAGATCCCTTTAAAGGAACTCCGAAGACCCGCAGCCCTTAAGTTTAAGTAAGCCTAAATACCCCTAAACCCTAAACCCAATCATCCGCCTAGAACTCTTAAAGGGCGGGCCCCTTAGGAGCCCCTTTGGATCATGGGACTTAGTAAGCATGGCTATAAGTGCCTTAGTTGGGGTTATCGAAGCTCCGATCTTCCAAGGCGCTGAAGTGTAGGGAGCCCAGCAGCTGAAGCGCCTGGGATCTTAAAAAGAAACAGAAGGCTTACGTACAGTGAATAGGGTTCCTTTAAAGGGATCCTTAAAGGGTTCTATAAGGGATCTATAGTAGGGTTCTATATTAAGGGCCTTAAGAATCAGACTAGGGCTCCGTTAAAGGGGGTCGTTAAACGGGCTACGATAAGGGATCTATAAGGGGTACCATAATATAAGGGGCATGCTAGTAGTACTTGAAGGATCATGGGACTTAGTAACTAGGGTTATTCTTAAGGTAGCTACTCCGTCCCTTGTGCTGTCCTGCTACCTCTAAACTCTCGTAAAGGGCGGGGTCTTGCCCCCGCCCTTTATCGATCCGCCAGGGCGGTGAAAAAAAACTGTCCGCGCGACGCCCGCAGCGGTTGGTCCTTGGCGGAGGCTGGGGCATATGGGCGTTCGGGCTCGGGGCTTGTATGGGCTCTGCTCGTGTCTTGCCGTCTTTGGTGGAGGCCGGGTATGGGATCCAAGCATCGACTTCACTGATAGCGATCGGGCCAAAAATCCTTGGTGCGCCGTGCGTTCGAGCGGGCGTCGCGTTGCAGTTGTGCTGTTGCGGCACTGGTTCTCAGCCCGGGACGTTGAAGTCCAGGCCACCAAGACCCGGTGACCATCGGCACCAGCCCAATTGGGCGGCGCCGTGGCAGGTCTCCTCCTGTACACGCGAAGGGATGGAAGTGGTGGACTTTTGTCTTTGTGTGCGTGTGTGCGGTTATCATGATCATGTTGCTGCCAGGGCTCGGCGACGTAGGTGTACCAGACTCCGTCGACTCTCCACCACCACTGCCCGTCGGACCTCGAGGGCTGACGATGCAGTGGCAACGCTGGCCTTACGGATTGTGTTCAGCCGGCCTGGACTTGAAAGGGCTCCCGTTCCGCTCTTCCGTGTGCTGCGATGCGGAGAGGCCCATCTGGTGAGGACTTGGGTGGTAGGCATTGGCCGTTCGGGATATTCGGGCTTGAGTTTGCCCGCCTCTTCTCCTTCTCTCGAAGGCTGGGGAAAAGCTGGGAAAGGCGCCGACGTCTGTTGAGCCGTTCGGGGATTTCGGGCTGATGAACATCAGGAAGGCACTGCTGCCCACTGGTTTCATGTCGTGTCGATGCGCGCGTGTACACTGGCTTTAGCGGCGGCCTTTCACTTGACAGCGGTTGTTGTCTTTGTCTCTTGTGTGAAACCCTAGTACCATCCCAGCTGTACCTCGGCTGAGGCATGGTTCCACACAGGAGCTGTGCGACCAAAGCTGTACCTTGGCATTGACCTGAGCTGAGAAAGTGATTTTGCTTGGGGCTGCAGGGTCTCCATGCAAACATAAGGCAGACCTGGGGCAAACATGGAAATGCCTAGTTGCAGTCCAGGCGCGACCGAAGTTGTACCTCGGCATTGGCAGGCAGTCCATACAAACAGCTTGACGCCATCCTCACTTGCCGTGAAGTCGTCGATTATACCTTGTCGTCCGGAGGAAATCAATGTCAAGTCGCTGCCGACGCGGACATTCTTGGTTGCCGTCGAGTGGCGACCGAAGTCGCCGGCAATGTCTGGGCATCGGGCGGCAGTCAATGCAAGAGCAATGTGCACATGGACATGTTCAATTGCAGCCGAGTTGCGACCAGAACCTCGGTTGAGATAGGCTTACTAAGTCCCATGATCCTCCATTATAGAACCCTTATAGATCCCTTTAAGGAACCCTATTCTAGAACCCTATAGTACCCTTAAAGGAACTACTAAGTCCCATGATCCAAGGGGCTCCTAAAGAGGCCCTTAAGGGCCCTTTAAGAGTTCTGTATGGATGATTGGGCTTAGGGTCTTTGGGGTTCCTTAAAGGGATCTAGAATCGGTTTTACGGGTTTGGGGTTCCGTTACAGGGATCTATCAGAGGGTTTAGGAGTTTGGGGTTTAGGGGTTTACGGGCTTAGGGTCGTTGGCGTTCCTTGAAAGGGATCCATAATAGGGTTTAGGGGTTTGGGGTTTAGGGATTCAGGGTTGTGCTTCAGGATTCGGTGTTTTTTCTCAGGGCTCCTTAGGGCCTGCGAGGTGAACAGGACCAGGGTGGCTGGACCCCGTGATTCAAAGGGCAAAAGGAGGTACTTTTAATGGGGATCCCTGACGGGCTATATACTGGTTATATAATCGCTATATTATGGTTAACTATTCAGGGGTCCTTATTAAGGGTCCCTCCTTCTATCCTTGGAGTGAAGAAACGGTCACAGGTGGGGTGCGCCGACCTAAGTAGCACTATTCAACCGGCTTTTGCTGCACCTGAATCATTAATCCAGCCCTTCATCAAGGAATCACTATATATGGTTTAGGGTTCAGGGTATTTAGGGTTTAGGGGTTAGGGTACACCTCATTCCTACTATGGTTCACGGGCTTTTGTTCCTTAGTTTAAGGGGGTTTTGCAGATTCTGGGCTCACGAAAGCCCTAGGTCTGTGAGCCCAAACAATATCCCTTAATTGAGGAATATACCTAAGGGATCCAAAGTGTTTAGGGTTTAGGGGATTCTAATATCCCTTAATTAAGGAATATACCAATCTTCCTAGAGACTCCTAATCAAGGAATATACCTGAAATCGTATTAGGGATCCTAATATAATTTAAGGTATATTCCTTAATTAAGGGATATTGGAGTCCTTTGGAGGGCTTGGGCCTGGGGCCCATGGGCCGGGCTTCAATTGACCGCCTAATATAGGGGCCCTGGGGGTTGGGGTGGGGTTTTGGGGCCCATTGTACTATAACTATAATAAGGAACCCCAAAAATAGTATAGGTAATTATTTAGGCCCCTGTAGTAGAGTAAAACCGGAAAAGTTGGAAACCGGATTAAGGACAATTAGCGCTGGGATTCCCTTTACACTACTCTTGAGGATTGAGGCTATTGGGTTTCCAACTTTTGGGCTTATGCTGTGTAAGCTCTTTCTGGCAGGGATCCAGCAATGGTTTAGATCAAGGGCCCCTCATCTTTCTTTTGAAATCCTGATCCCCATTTTCTCGAAGCACCGAGACACAGTCTGTTGCGACCAAAAGGCTCAAAGGCTTAACCCTGAACACTTGACCCGTGGCTGAAGCTTAGCAGCCAACTTAAGCAGCCCCCTCCCGATATCGGGGGCATAATCATCCGAATAGGGCTTCGGGTATACCTGAT
The DNA here is from genome assembly GCA_003297005.1 of Symbiodinium sp. clade A Y106. NCBI lineage: Eukaryota > Dinophyceae > Suessiales > Symbiodiniaceae > Symbiodinium > Symbiodinium sp. clade A. The sequence goes on along the minus strand of BGNK01003235.1, from coordinate 104,421 downwards.
ACTATATATGCATAATACGTAGCCCGAAGGAATGGTATTAGTAAGCACTCATTCTCCTTTATTCTCGAAGGCAAGAGTGCGTGGCTTGAGGATCCTCTTTCACGACCCATGCCTCCAGGCCCCTTAAAGAGCTAGGCTTACGGTCTAGTGTTGGGATTCGGGTTTCGGATTGCTTTGTGGGGACTACAGTCTACTTAGGGAATCGGATTGGGGCTTCAACCCCAAGCCCTACATCATAATCGCAAACCAACAGTTATAAACCCTAAGCCCTGAACCCGAAAACATTCAACCCCTACGCCCTAAACCCCCAAACGTAGGCTTTAAGGCTTTCCGTCCCGCCTCATCTGTGAGCGTGGCTGCCTCTCGGTGCAGCTTCCGGTGGATGTGCTGCCGGAGGAACTCCTGATTTGGGAGTTTCCGAAAAATAGTACCCCAAGATAGTAGGATCCTTATTATAAAGACCCCAAAATAAGGCACCACTAATTGATTCAAATTCGCTCCTTTTGATGATATGTAAATCCTGCATTACCCGTAACAAGGAATATACCATACTTCCCATAGTTTAGGGTCTTTAAGGTAATGCAGGATTTATATCATCAACCTAAACCCTAAACCCTAAAACCCTATAGATCCCTTACAGGAAACCCTTAAAGGTACCCTTACAGATCCATTTCAAAGGAACCCTAGGATAAAACGTAGGACGCTAGGAAATGCAGGTTTTCGCCTAGAGTGACCTTGGGCTGAAGCCTTGGAAGGGGCCTGTGAAATAAAACTCATAATCATAAGGGCAATAACCAAAAGGGTTTAGGGTTTAGGGGTTAGGGGTTTAGGGTTTAGGGTATAATCATAAGGGCAATAACCAAAAGGGTTTAGGGTAAAGTTTAGGGTTTAGGGTTTAGGGTTTAGGGGCTTAGGAGTTTAGGGTTTAGGGCTTTAGGGTTTAGGGTATAATCATAAGGGCAATAACCAGAAGAAGAAAAATATGACAAGTATTGTCATTGTATTCTTATAATAGTACAATAATACCAGTGATGATGATAGACTGCGGTTTGGGGGTCTATCATAGTACTCCTACATTGGGACTCGAACATTATTCTGATGATAGCAATGATATAATAATAGACTTCGGTTTGGGGGGCTATCATAGTACTCTTACATCGGGACCCGAAGGGATATTAGTACTTAGAAATCCTGCTTCAGGCGGACTGGTACAACTTGAACGGGCCCAGAGCATTTGGTGCTACACACTTCGTGCTCCTAATCCCTAATGTAGGGGCCTTAATAATTTAATTAGAACAGGGTTTGGGGGTTATATTGTACCATAATTACAATAAGGAACCCCAAAAATAGTATTGGCAATTATTTAGGCCCCTACATTACTTGAGCTACTGGATGCCAACTACTAGTGACTTCCTTCCAAGCTCTGGGCACTAACGATGTGCTTTTCAAGACGAACGACAAACTGCCTGCCACTGGCTGCTACTACTGCGACCAATGCTAATGACGCTGCACGTGTCAGAAGCTGCTGCTGCTGCCGCCGCAACAGCTGCTACTGCTCTTTCTCTTTCCTCTTTCTCTTGCTCTTCAGGAGAAAGCTTAAACAAGCGCCCACTTGCATTAGGATTCGGGGTTCAGGCTGCAGACGATGCGCAGAAGTCCTGTCTCGCTGCCTCATCGATGAAGCGCTTCATCGGGATGAGGGGGGAGATGGGCATCGACTGGCAAGCAGCATACGTTTCGGTGCAGGGTCCCCCAAAATCCAACAGCACTGCAACCTAAACACCTAATCTTAGTTTCTGAGTTCATAAGCCCGAAAAAGTGTATACTTTCAGTTCTATAACGGATAAGGTTATCCCCAAAAGTGAGAAGTACACTCACTCAGCTATTGAGTTATCACAAGAAGATAACCGGAAATATTTATCGATCTTAAAGACATCAGCACATCGCCCAAATCCGCACACACTGCCGCTGATAATGTGCTCAGTCTCGTAATGAGGGGGCCTAAATAAATAGAAATAGGGTTGTGGGGGGTTCTATACTATGATTGAAATAAGGAGCCCCGAAAATACGGTTGATGGACAAAATCCTGCATGACCCTAAGGACCCTAAACTATGGGAATTATGGTATATTCCTTATTATGGGTCATGCAGGATTTTGTCCATCAACCGTATGATTGAAATAAGGAGCCCCGACAATAGTATAGGTAATTATTTAGGCCCCTACAGAAGGGGGGCTCTTGTTCAGGGGACGCGTTTCTACGAGCTGAGACGCTGAAGCCTCAAACTTACACCCTCAGCCCCCAGCCCTGAATCGGAAAACCGAAGATCACGAACCAGAGAATCAGAGAGCCCAGTAGCCCTTAATTACGGAATATAGCTGAAGCCCTATATAATTTAAGCCATATTCCTTAATTAAGGGGTATTGGGCTCTGTGGGGAAACCACATGAAATGCCGATAAACCCTAAACACTAAGCCCTTAGCCCAACCCTCGCCATCCCTCAAGCCTGACAGCCACATGAAGCCACGGCGCCTTGGGGGGGGATTCCTCCCGTTCCAGTGGCGTCGCCGACGCTGCCTCTGGGCTTCAGACTTGGGTCGTAAAGCCCCAAACCGTGCCCTGAACCCAGACCCCCGGAGGATCCAAAAAGTTGATCCCTTAATGGGGGTTCCTATAAAGTACCCTTAGTAGTATCGGGCCCCAAATTGGGGGATCTACTTTCTAAACCCTGCGACCCTAAACCCCCCCAAAACCCTAAACCCTGAACCCTGAACCCCCGGTTTATGGCGATGCACGGTCCCTACACCGGAAGCTGAACCTGAAATCCTGCTCACTCAGTCCCTAACCCTGCAAACCATAAATCCTATGTAAAACCCTGATGCAACGGCATAAGCCGCTTCAAGACAAAGCTCGCTACATCCTCTATAGCACCCCATAAAGCCCAGAAAAAAAAAAAAAAACTCTTTTCTGCCCTGCAGTAGACCCAAGAAAAAGTCTGGGTAGCAAAAATTCCCACCTGTACAAAAGAACGCAACACCGTTTTCAACAAACCCCAAACCCTATAACCTTACAAAAAAACATAGAACACAACACCCTTCTCAACCCCTCAAAAGAAACCTTGCAGGAGACCTCGGGCTGCCTGGCCTTGTATCCTCTGGACTGAACTCGCAGTGCTCGGAGGTGCTCAAGCTGCTCTGCCTGCAAACTGACCCGGAGTTCTTGGAGTTGCGGTTGTTGGAGGGTCATGGGACTTAGTAAGTATGGTTATAAGTACCTTAATTGGGGTTACAAGTAGCTATAGGTATAGTTACCTTAATAATAGCCCTAGGTACTAAGTCCCATGATCCTCTAAGTGTCCAAACAAGGCATTTCTCTCTCAACAAGGCCTTCCAGGCTTGTAAAGCGGGTTCAAACGAGCTCAATAGAACTTTAAACGGCTGGCTTTCGGGGCTGAGTTTTTGGTTTGAAGCAGGGGGCTGTTTTTGGCTTGGATTGTATGAGCTTCGGCACAATAATGACGAAAGCGAGAAGTGCATTGAAACGAAACTCCTCAAAGGTCACAGCAGCGACTTCGGAAACCAAATTCTTGCCAACCGAGAACCAAGCCCTGTAGCCTCCCCAACATACGAGTCCATGAAAACAGCAGACCCCTCAACCCTGTGCGCCCGTCCCCCGTTGCCCCCGTTCAACAGCGCAGTCAAACACCTGAAACACCAGACCTTTCAATCGATTCCATCTCCAAACCATAAGCCATATAATATATACCTCCCCCGAAGCCCTAAACCCGCAACTTTCAATTCCCCTGCTCCACCCAAAAAACGAAAACCCAGTAAAGACTCCGTAATTGGGATTAGGTCAGAAGCCTGTAGATCCTATGCACCTTAAGTCATACCACGGAGCCCTGTAGATCCTAAACCCTTTTCCCAAAGCCCTGTATAGTTTCAGGGACATTCGGCAATTAACGTCTATGGCGCTCGCTAGGAACCCTAAGCAGCAGGGCGCCTGATCGCCGAAGTGGTGGGCGCCTATGGAGCCCAGCTCCTCCAGAGACGCGTGGGGCTTCTGTGCTTGAGGGGACAGCCGGGGGGGGGNGGGGGGGGGGGGGGGAATCTGGTAAGTTTAAGATGCTTGGGTTTAGAGGGGTTCTTGCTCTTTGCTCGGTTGTTGTTGGGGGTTCCGGGACTTTGGGTCTAGGGTTTTTTTGTTAGGGCCTCTTTCTATGGGTCTAGGGTTTAGGGTTTAGGGTTTGGGGGCTCCAACTGGTGTCGGTTGTTGGGAACAGCGGAAGAACAGAGCATTGGGTCGCGTTCTAGGATGTTGGGCTAAGGGTGTTGGGTTTACAGTGAATAAACTAAAGGTGGCTCAGACCTTGCATTTGAGGCATTCAATTTACAAGCCCGTTCTTCAGCGCTGCGGGCTGCGGGTATTCGTGGCTTCACCTGCTGAGTTGGGAAGCAACTTCATGCTAAACCCTCAACCCCTCTAGAATTCTTCTGGTAAACCCTAGATGGCCCCAGATCCTACATCTAAGCCCCGTGACCATTCATGAAATTTCGCTGCTTTGGTGCCATCTGATGCCCTGGGTTTCGGTCTGACATGCAAAAGCCCTAAAACCCTAAACCCTAACCCCCCTCAACAAAAGGAAAACAAAGAAAAACAGGCACCCCCGAAACCCTAAACCCTCCCAAAACACTAAACCCCACTGCCAAAAAATGACTGTGACTAGTCTATCCGAACTCCGTAGCTTGTGCTCTCAGGGAAGCTCGCAGCCGCGCCTCATCGCTCAAATCCGCAGATTGCGAAAGCACTGCATCCTCGGGCTGAATGGGTACAGGGTTCAGGGATCAGGGATGTTTTTTAAAGGTCCCATACGAGAAAGCGAAAGTTCGACAAGGTTCTCATGGTGTTCACAAGACTTCTGTGCAGTTTACTGAGGTTTTGGGGCTCACAAGGCTTTCGAGTCTGTGGGGTCTGAGGGTTTAGGGTTTAGGCTGAGGGGCCATGTGGGTGTTTGTCAAAATTAGGGTCCCTTCTTGGGTACCCTAAATAATAGGTGCCGTACTATATTAGGGACCCAAAAATGGACCATAATTTTGACAACCACCCATGTGTAGGATCTACGATACAGGGTCCGGGCTTAGGGACGAAGGATGGAAGCTTAAGGACTTTGGGTGTCGTGCTTCTGGGGGTTTAGGGTTTAGGTTTTTGGCTTTGCCAAAGCGAACCATGGAACACCGTCACACAGCTTCCCTGAGACTTGAAGGGAGTGCTCTTTCAGGAATAAAAACCTGTACGTCGATGGCCATAATCCCTGGTAAGCAATCTTGAAAACCTTCTACAGCCGTACAGAACTCTGATGACCCGCTGGAAGACCTTATAGAACCTTTATGTTTCCTGTATGAGTGCAAAAAACCTTTGTGAAACTTTAAGGAACTATAGATCCCGTATGATTGCCTTCTGGGACCTGCAAATCGGTAGAACTCTTCTGCAACCTACAAGACGAACTTCTTTACTAGTATGGCAGTTACATATGGTACCTTCAACAAGCACTACAAGGACTGGAAGACAGGTTACGAACAAGTCTCGACTCTCAACTGAAACACCAGGTAGCTTAGGGTTTAGAGTTTGGGGCTTAAGTTTTTTTTGAAGGGTTTAGTGTGCGAGAGTTGAGGAGATGAGAGTTTCCGAAAATAGGGGGACCCTTAAAAAAGTACCCTAAATAGTAGGATCCTTATTATAAGGACCCCAAATAAGGTACCCCTAGGCCCTAAAAACTCCAAACCCTAAACCCTTTATAGAACCCTTATAGATCCCTTTAAGGAACCCTTAAAGGATCCCTTTAAAGGTACCCCCTAATTTTCGGAAACTCCCAGATAGGGTTGCAGCTTTGGAGTTCTGCGTTGTCCTGGAGGTTGTAGTTGACGAACTCAGAGATGAAATCCTGTGCCACCGGTCAGATGACAAGGTTTAGGGTTTAGGGGTTTAGGGTTTAGGGGTTTAGGGTTTAGGGTTTAGGGTTTATGGCAACTTCTGAGGCTTCCCTCGCAGGAAAGCACCCAAAAAGGATGTAGGAGTGTACGTCCTGCCCTAAACCTCAAATTCGTGATTTGGGGCCTGTGGTTCAGGGGTCTTTGACCGATTCACTGAGTCTTGCGATCCTTCAAGTAGGCTTTGTGGCTGCTTAGACGGTTCAGTGTGCGTTTGAGAAAGTCTGATCTCTGCTGTCCGCCAGGCTCTAGACCCCAAACCGAAACCCTGACGCACAAACCCTCCGCAGATGGAGCCCGACACCCGCTTTAAGGATCGACTTAACGCGTAGGTTGTAGTTGGGCTTACAAGTACTCCAACCGGTGGCATTCCTACTCCTCTAGCCTTGCTCATAATCACCTACTTACCAAGCCTCCGAAACCAAAATAGTCCCTGAAATGAACGGAAACCCTAAACCCTTAAACCCTAAACCCTAAACCCTTAAACCCTAAACCCCAAACCCCAAACCCTAAACCCTAGTCCCTGAAATGAAAGGGCACCTGGCGACTGTGGCCCTGGAGAGGGTCCCACCTGCAGGAGTCGACTCGGGTCAGGGCCTAAACCCTAAACGAAACGGGTTCCAGCGCTCATTTGGCCCTCAGGTTTTGGGGCCGCGAGACTTTGAGGCTTTGGCATGTCTTGGGGGTAAGAACACAGGTGCCTCAGGAATTTCCTGGACCCTAAGGAACCTAGATTTTTAGGGTTCCTTGCGATGATTTCCTTCTATGAGTCCTTAGAAAGGTAGGTTATTTGGGGTTAATGTAGACAAAAGTCTTGTGATTTCGCACAGTCGACTATAAATATGAGGGCTATAAGGGAATATGCCGACCCCTACATTATAAATTTTGGCGTTCATCCGATTCGTCAGGAGCAGCTACTACTAGTCTTCATAGTACGGTTAAGCAAGGGGGCTCACGCGACTCTAAAACGTATAAACTTTAAACACCCTAACCCCCATGACAACAGTAACAGAGCTCCATAAGGCACCTCCCATAAACTTGTATTTAAACCAGTCGCGAATTTGAAATTCTACCTTAATCCTGCAAGACCCTCTTAAGCAACTATGGCAAAAAAAACTGATTACCCGATTACCCTAATTCAATACCGACAAAAAGTAGCAAAGGATCTTCTCCGATTGCTCGTGCCTTCCGAGCACGCTGCCTGTGGGCACACCCAGTAGCTGCTCTGTGGCTGCCTTTCCAAGGGTGGTCGGGTCCCGTTACCGTTATGGGATTCATCGGGATACTGTTAACGGTTTTAGGTTTTAGGGTTCAGGGTTTACTCAACCCCAAACCCTAAAACCATTCCTAAACCCTAAATTAGGGTTTAGGGACGTTCCTGGGTTCCTTTATCGGGTCCTTTTGGGTGGTTTAGGGTTAAGGCTTCCGGCCTTTGTGGGTTCCTCTAAGGATTCCCGTACAGGGTTCCCTTGTAGGGGTTCCGTAAGGGAGTCAGGTTCCCTTTAAAGGGGTCTGTACGGGTTACTAAACGGGTGACTAGCAAGACGCTAAGGCAAAGTATTAGTAAAGGTTGGCATTACAGGGGCCTGAAGAACATGAATACAGCTCTTGTGCTCACTATAGTATACCTTAACCTACCAAACCCTACCTTTTTGTAGGTTCTTATTACAAACCCTAATACGGAATTTATAGGGACCCGACAAAAAAAGTAGGTTTCGGTCGGTTAAGGTAGTTATATTCAGGAACCCAAACAAAAGTATTACTCATCATCCAGGCTTTCATCTGACCCTGGGTTTTCCTAGCATAAGGACAAATCTCACAAGCTGCCACCTAGAAGGTGCTGTGCCTGTCTGGAGCTCTTTGGGCTTCAGATTCGGGGCGGCAAAGACCATGTAAGTGGCAGGAGTTTGGGGGCTTAGGGTTTAGTTTAGGGCGGTTAAACACCTTAGACCCTAAACCCCTAACCCCCTAAACCCCCAAACCCCCAAACCCTAAACCCCTAAACCCCTGAACCCTAGGTCAACAGACCAAAGAGCGCCTTCTCCTGTCTACCCCTCCCCAGCCAACTCGGGAGACTGCTGGCAGAGAAAATCCCTGAGTGCAGAAACCTGCAAACCTGCCAAGTCTAGGGTGTAGGGTTTAGAGCTCAGAGGTTTAGGGTGTAGAGTTTAAGGATGCTCAAGGGATACCCTTATTGTAGGAACCTGATTAAGAAACCCTGGCCCTATAACCCCAATATATTAGGGTCCATACAAGGAACCCTAATAAAGACCCAAGGTTTCTTAATCAGGTTCTTACATTAAGGTTTAGAGCTCAGAGGTTTAGGCTGTAGCGCTTATAAATCCCCAATATCATCACGACGAAGCAGCCAAAGAAGCATGCAACCCCAAGTATGAGCGACGTGAGCGCCAGTCGCTAAACCCCAAACCCGAAACCCTCGAACCTAAACCCCAAACCCTCAGCACGGTGACCCTAAACTTAGTTGCTGAGTTCATAAGCCCCAAGCTTGTACACTTTCAGCTTTATAGTGGGGAATAGTATCCCAAAAAGTCTGAAGTGTATCCACTCAGCTACAAAGTTATAGTATAACCTTTATAGTAACCCTTATAGTAACCCTTATAGACCCCTTTAAAGGAACCCTAATCCTTCAACCCTATGACTCCTCAGTTCCAAAGCCCCAACCCCCAAAACCCCGAAGACCCTAAAATCCCAGGCCCGAAATCCCAAAACCCAAAGGGTTTAGGGGTTTAGGGTTTAGGGGTTTAGGTTTGAAATCCCAAAACCCAAAAAAAGGCCAAAGCCCAAAACCCTAAACCCTAAACCCCTACACTAAACCCTGCACCCCTTAACCCTAAACCCTGCTGTATCCTTAAGACCTAAGTAGGACCTAAATCCTAAATCCCTAAACCTCATCCGTAAACTCGAAACCCTAAACCCCAAAACCCTAAATCCCTAAACCCTCCCAGGACGAAGCCTCGCCCTGCCCCAGGACCGCACCATCGCTGCTCACACGGGTCCAGTCGTGGAGGCAGGAGCCTGCAAGGTGAGGGGGCTAAGCCTTTTCGGGTGTAGGCTTTGGGGGTTTAGGGGCTTAGGGGTTTAGGGTTTAGGGCTTTGGAGTTTTAGGGGTTTAGGGATTTAGGGTTTAGGGCTTTGGAGGTTTAGGGGTTTAGGGGTTTAGGGTTTAGGGCTTTGGAGGTTTAGGGTTTTAGGGGTTTAGGGTTTCGGGTCTACGGGGTAATTAAGGTGAGGGGGTTTGGGCCTTGGTGCGCTGCGATTGATTATTGTTACCATTGGTCTGACTGTGTGGTTGAGCTGCATTATACGATAATCATAATAAGGAACCCCCCAAAAAATATAGGTTATTCTTTAGGCCCCTAGAGTAAACCCCCATATGGAAAACCAAAGTACTATGATTACTAGTATTATTAGTAGTAGTATTACTATTATTATTGTTAGTATTATTTTTAGTATTATGTTTAGTATTATTACTATCATTATTATTACTGTTACTATTATTAGATTTAGATGTATAGTACTATGAAGTGAAACACCCGAGCCCTGAACCCTGCCCTACCCCCACGAGCCCTGAACCCATGGAAAACCGGAGACGGCCGAGCCTGCAAAGCAAAGCACGACATTGGAGCAGAACAGCTTTGAGGTCTGAGGCTCAGGACCTGACCTTTGAATAGGGTCTTGGGGCCCAGTAATTGCCCATTAAGATTAACCTATTTTTAACTGAAATACAGGAACCCCCAACATAGTATTTAAAATTGCCATTAAGATTAAACTATAACTAAATATAATAAAAGAAACCCCCAGAAACAGTATTAGTAATTGCCCATTAAGATTAAGCTATAATTAAATATAATAAAGGAGCCCCCCAAAATAGTGTTAGTAATTGTTAAAGCCCCTATATCAAACTTTGGGGCTGACGCTTGCAAGGACTAGGGCTTCAAGAGAGTGTAGGGTTTAGGGTTTTGGGTTTAGGGTTTAGGGTTTAGGGCTTAGGGTTTTGGGTTTAGGGTTTTGGGCTTAGGGTTTTGGGTTTAGGGTTTAGGGTTTCGGGTCTCGAATTCCGGACTTAAGGCTTTGGGTGTAGAACTCAGGCTTTGGGGTTTAGGTTAGGGTTTGGCGATCAGGGTTCGGCTTCAGTTTACAAAGGCTCCAAAAACGAGAACTTTGGAAACTACACCGGCCTGCAACGACCCCCAAGGCGGTTGCACTGGCCTCCGCTGCATCGAAAAATCATGAGTTTGCGCTTCAAAGTAGGGTTTAGGGGTTTCATGGGCTTGTATGCAAGGGCCTTTACAACTGGACCACGGCTTGGGAGTTAAACACACATGTTAAAAAGAAAAACAGGCATGGACAACAAAAGGGACTTCATTACTCAGATTCAGCCCCCTGTAATAGGATGGAGGGCTCACTCAAACAGAGATGCAGGACCTTTTCTCTAGAACACCCTAACCCGAAACCTTGAACCCTAAACCCCCAAACCCTAAACCCGCCAGCAGGCAGAGGTCTGAAGCTCTGTATCCGAATCGTGCGACTCCAAAACCTTAAGGGTTCTGTAGGAATTCCTTAAAGGGTTCTATCAGGGTTCCTTCAGGGGTCTTTCAGAGACTCCAAAAAAGCCTTTGATTCAGGAATATCCGGTTCGGTTCTTGCAGTGGCAGAGGGACTAGGGCTTGGGCATATGGAGAAAGACCGAGCCACGTTAATGAGACTAGGAACCCTAATATGGTATAAGGCATATTTCTTAACCAAGGGGTGTTGGAGTCTCTGGGTCATTGGCCATCCTCACTATCCTTTCGCAATCACCATGCGCCACATCTTGCAGGACATCAGGGCAATATAGCGAATAGTGGTAATGGTCGTCGTCGCGGTAGTCCCGTATATACCCTCTATAACTCTCCTAATAATAGGTATACCCCACAAGCCCAATGAACGAGTCTGACGCGCCATGAGCCTGACACTCATCGCGGCCCTGCCCAAGCCCTAGGCCTTAATGTAGGGGCCTTAATAATTCGAAAAGGGCTTTAGGGTATATTACAAACATGATGCAATTACAATAACGGCCATTGTTCAGGCTTCTATATTCGAACTTGAAACGCAAGACCCTCGATCTAAAATCCTCAACTCTCGAACGTGTCGGACCTCATCGCTTGCGGCAGGAACGCCCAGGACGAGTTTCTGAACTCCTCACAGCTTCTCCATGGTTGGGATAGTATTTCATGTAGGAACCTGATTAACAAACCCTGGGCCTATAACCCCAAAACAGTAGGTTTCATATAAGGAACCCCAAATAAAGGCCCAAGGTTTCTTAATCAGGTTCCTACATTAACATCGAGATTTCTATTCCTTCTTGGGTCTTCGTGCCCATGGAGATGTAAAATGCTATCCAACTATGACAGAGGCAGCAAGTTGAGAGTATGATTTGAGGTGTGAGGCTTCCGGGTCTTTTGTTAAAGGGCTTTTTATAGGGTTTGGGATTCAAGGCTTCGGGTTCAGGGTGTAGGGTTTAGGTTGGGTACTGCCCCCATACAATAAACAGGGCTACTATCAAGGGGTTAATAGATCTATATAATGAAAATTATACAACTGTTACTGAGTGGGGCACCCAGGTTTAGGGTTTAAGGCTTCAGGGCTTAGGATTTGGACCAACTGCGATGCAAGATGACACTACTACGTCGACTTTGACAAGGAAAGCTCTCCGGTGATGCGGCTGATGGACAAAATCCTGCATTACCCTAAGGACCCTAAACTATGGGAATTATGGTATATTCCTTATAATGGGTAATGCAGGATTTTGTCCATCAACAGGAGCGGAGGGATGCAGGGCTTCTGAAACAACGAGATGAGACTGGGAGGCCTTCTACCTTCGGGTCTCTACTGTGGACTGGGCTTTTCAGTAACCAGGGAGAAAAAAGTATACACTTTCATTTCATAAGGGTTCCTTTAAGAAAAAAGTATTAAAGTATGGTACTCCAAAGCCTAGTGGAAGTGCCCCCTAGACCAAAAACCCTTACAAATCCGAAACAGCACAGCCTGGAAGCCTAAACCATACTGTTGATGATATAAATCCTGCAGTACCCATCATAGGGAATATACCATAATTCCCACAGTGTGGGGTCCTTGAGGTACTGCAGGGTTTAAATCATCAACCGTTAGCTCCTTCGTCGCTGAGGTCGGCTTTGATATCGCCAACGACCAGCGCCACCTGCTCTGCCTCGGAAATGGAAAGAGGGCTCCTGTAGCCGAAAAGGCCTACCTCTCCAGGTTTCCTTACGGTTGATGGACAAAATCCTGCATGACCCTAAGGACCCTAAACTATGGGAGTTATGGTATATTCCTTATAATGGGTAATGCAGGATTTTGTCCATCAACCGTATTATGATGTCTATAGATGGGGGCTTCCGAAACTAGGGGACCCCAATATAGTACCCTAAATAGTAGGATCCTTATTAAAAGGACCCCAAAATAAGGTACCCCTAATTTTCGGAAATTCCCACATGCTTAGTTACCTACTATAAAGGTAACTGGAGCCCCAGAGTAGTGTCGGAAACCCTATTAAGCCCCGAACTTATGATTTCTATATATAGTTCCTTAGAAAGATAGGCCTCCTAAAATCTTGGGGTTCCTTGTATGGCTGGTTGTCAAAAGTAGGGTCCCTTTTTGGGGTCCCTATTTTTTTTTATACGGCACCTATTATTTAGGGCAGCCCAAAAAGGGACCTTAATTTTGACAACTACCCATATGAATCCAAATATATTGGAGATATAGGGCCAGGGTTTCTTAATCAGGTTCCTACCCAGAGAGCCCAATACCCCTTAATTAAGGAATATACCTTAAATTATAAGGGGATTCATACTATGATTTAAGCTAAATTCATTATTTAAGGGGTATTGGGCTCTCTAGGTACTTTCCCGCCTAAAATCGTAGGCACCTGACCGGCGACCCGCGCAAGAGCCCCAGGACCTCGGTGCCGGCCACGCAAAGACGGATCCGGACTTTGAGGGCGCTTTTGTCGGGTTCCTGTTTCGCGTTTGAGTGTTTCAGGGCTTCGGGTCTTCGGGTTTTCGGGAGATTGAAACCCTAAACTGGGACCAAACCCAAAGACTTTAGCCCTCTAAGAAGTAAGACATCCCTGAGAATAGATAATGTAGGGGTCTTAGTTATAGTATAGTATACGCCCAAACCCTATTCTAATCACTAAGGCCCCTACATTACCTTCTCCGAAATGTCTGCTCCTTGCAGATCGCAGCACTTGTAGCCTTCTTACAACCCCTGTCGTGACCCTTCCCTGAAACCCTGAACCCGTAAACCCTAACCCCGAAACCCCAAGACCCCCGAGCCCCTAGGCCGCTAAACCCTATATAAGCCCCCCCTAAACCCCTAAACTCCTAAACCCCTAACAAAACCCCCGCAAGGTAATCCCTGTGGGCCCGGCTCGCTCTGCAGCTGGCTGCGAGCCGCCCTCCAGCAAAGGGAGATGGCAGTTCAGCACCTCAGGAATCCTCTCTATAAGGGTTCCTTAAGGGGATCCATGAAGGTTTAACAGGGTTTAGGGGTTCCTTTAGGGTTTAGGGTTTACTATCTGGTTCTTAGTAGGGAACGGGGGAATGATGGGTTATGGGGACTATTATTGGGGATTATATAGCGACTGCTATGGGGATCCATTCCCCCATTCCCTACTAAGCACCAGACAGCAGAGACTCCGATATCCCTGAATTAAGGAATATTCCTTAAATCATATTAGGGGTCCTACTATGATGTGAGGTATATTCCTTAATGAAGGGATATTGGAGTCTCAGGAATCCCATAGCTTATGATTTACCTTCACCCTGAAGAAGCTACCTATAAGGAAACTACAAGGCAAGCTGCATAAGGGTTATCTAAAACAGGGTGTAAAATTTGGGTTTAGAGTCTGGGGTTTGGGGTGTGAGGTTCAGGGCTTTGGGTTTAGGGTTTCGAACACTTCAGCAATATCTTGGTTTAGGGGGCTTTCGGGTTTGAGGGTTCAGACATCTTAGCTTAGGGATTCTGCGTCTCCAAACCCAGAACACAGCAACCCCCACACCCCAGACCCTAGATGCTCCAAGCCCAAGCCCGAGACTCTAAACGACGACAGAAAGATGCTTGTTCTGCACGATAAAGTGCCTTCCTCAACTAACGGTATTGATGTCTTTGGGAACACCAACCCTAAACCCTAAACCCCAAACCCCAAACTCTAAACCCTAAACCCCAAACCCCAAACCCTAAACCCCAAACCCCAAACCCTAAACCCTAAACCCTAAACCCTAAACCCCAAACCCTAAACCCTAAACCCTAAACCCTAAACCCTAAACCCCAAACCCCAAACCCCAAACCCCAAACCCTAAACCTGGAAAGCCTGGGGACAGGCCCGTAAGGCCATCGCTCGCAGGGAAATGGCATCCTCCGCTTCGGATCCATGGGGGGGGGCTACGTTATAACCCCAAAGAGTTTCGGATGAGGGTTTAGGGGATTAGGGGTTTAGGGATTTAGGGTTTAGGAGTTTAGGGTTTAGGGGTTTAGAGTTTACCTTAACCCCAAACAACCTATATACTTGTTTAAGGACCCATATAAGGAAATCATAGAGCCCTACGGGGATATCAGAGGTTAGGATTTAGGGCTTGGGATGTTCAGGGTGTTTCGATTTGGGAGTTTCCGACAATTTGGGCTGCCTTATTTTGGGGTCCTTATAATCAGGATCCTACTATTTGGGGTACCAAATTAGGGTCCCCCATTTTCGGAAACTCCCATGTGGGCTTAGAAGGTTTAAGATCTGGTTGAGGACGGATGAGCAAATGGGACTAGTCGGGAATAGTGACCTCTTAATTTCATGCCTATGCAAAACGATCTGTCCAGGGCTTAGGGGCTACAGGGCTATGTGGCTTTAGGGTTTAGGGTTCAGGCTGGGGGGTTCAGGGTACAGGGTTGAGGGTTTAGGGTAATCAGTCAAGCTACTTAGAGGATTATGGGACTCAGCAACAGTACGTCGGGTGGGGGGGACTGTACTTCGGTGGTACGCACCATGAATCTGAATGGCGTCTCCTTTCCACCCAGGACCGTGCACAGCACATGGTCACCGGCATGGGCACAGAATTTCAACTCCTGTCCAGGGTTTCATGGGGAATGCAACAAAATCAAAGGATGTGTGTGGCATCGCCTTTGCAAGCTGACAGTGACTCTTCAATGGCTCTATAGGGGCTCATGTGGGCGGCTTAAAACCGAGACCTTAGTTTTCAGAATACGGCTTGGCGTATGTTATCATGAAATTTCTTGTGTCCTTGCAGAAAGGCCTGGTTGCTTCAACATGAGCTCCACCCTATTACTCTGTCCGCGGGCTGCAACGTTGTTTGGTGAAAGTATCAACATTCAACCCAAACCCTTGCGTCTCGCACACATTCGTCGTTTGTCAGCTGCTTCTCAGGGCAATCACTGCTTCATCGCTCTGTGCCTCATTCCTTCCTCTGTTTCTTTTGCTCCCTCTCTTTCTGTGCCTTTCTGCGCCTCGGTCTCTGAAGAACAGCAGCATCTAGGCAGCAGCAACAGCAGCAGAAGCAACCTGAATTCAACCCTGTCTTCGCGACAACAACATATCATCGGGATAGACGATGTGAATCCTAGACCTTGAACCCTAAACCCTACCTCCAAATCTAAGATTTCTTGAAAGTCTGCACAAGCCTGTCTTAACCAACTCGGCGGTCCCACTGGGCAGCATCCCAGAGAGTGACGGTGCGCGCAAAGGCCTGCCACAAGGGAACTAAAAGATCATGGAACTATATATTTGCATGTTTGTACATACTTATATATGCCCAGATACTAGGTTACCGTCTATAAAAATGAGGGGTGTATATACCTACATATATATATATATATGTATGTATGTATGTATGTATGTATGTATACATATGTATACACATGCAAACCGTAACTTTACTTGTGAGAACTTTTAACACCAATTAAGGTACTTGTAACTTCATTTACTAAGTCTCTCTTGTAGAGATGCTCTTTAGAGCAGCGACGTTGCCGAAATTCAAGTATGCTGCACTAAGAACAAGACCGGAACGGGATATCGCGGCATCAGGCTTCGAGACAACATCTTGGCCAAAGCCGGCTGTGAAGATGTGTGAAGATCGTGTCAGTATTCCGAGTGAAGATAGCACGAAAGTTTTCGTCATCATAGAAAGGCTGTGAACCCTAAATCCTAAACCCTAAACCCCCAAATGACCCCTAAACCCTAAATCCCTTGCGGACCGGGGACACTCGGACCCTGCACTGTACATTGCAGGTGCTCAGACCTGGCGACACATTGCAGAATTTTGGAGCTAGGAATGGGAGTTTCCGAAAAAAGGGGGCCCTAATATAGTACCCTAAATAGTAGGTCCTCATTCTAAGGACCCCAAGATGAGGTACCCCTAATTTCGGAAACTCCCGAATCTCGACTACAGCGCCGACTCTTTTCCGGACTTCGGTGTTCGACTTGCATCGTACACTCCGGCTCCATCGAAATCGTTTGACCAACACGTAATGCTGTTTTGGAACCCTCGATGATCCTCTCTTCCGTCTCCTTCCCATATCATCCCTAAACCCTCAACAGCTCGAAGTACCTTAAACCCCTACGTACATTGAGCCGCAGAACCCTGAAGCCTAAAATCCTGAAAAAAAACATGAACCCTGAACACTCTAAAGCCCTAAACCCTAAAGCCCTAAACCCTAAACCCTAAAGCCCTAAACCCTAAAGCCTAAAGCCCTAAACCCTAAACACCCATCTCCCCCACAGGCAAGGACAAGCAAAGAAAGCGCACCGAGAGTTGGAGCTCGGATGACTGCAACGTCGCAGCTCGGACCGCCCGCACTCCTCCCAAGAGACTTCGGGGTTAGGGTTTAGGGTTGAGATCCATAAGGGATCCGAAAAGGGATGTATAAGGGTTCCCAAAAGGGATCTACTATAATTCCTTAAAGGGATCCAGTAGGGTTTGGGGTTTAGGGGTTTAGGGGTTTAGGGTTGAGGGTTGAGGGCCTGAAATGCTTGTGAGGATCCCGTTTAAGGGCTACCATAAGGGTTACTGTATGGGTACTACCGGGAGACTCGAAAGCCCTTAACTAAGGGATCTTCCCTAAATTCAAGCTAGGAACCTGAATAGACGTTGAGATACATTCCTTCACTTTCGGGCTTTGGAGTCTCTGATTGCCCTAAACCATTCCTTGTATAAGGCTCCGTGTTGCAATTCACGCAGAATGATAGTATCGCCCAAGGCCCTATTCGATTGATGAGGCCTCTGTGCAATAGTACCCTTATAGTAGCCCCTTCTAGAAGCGCTCTTCCCAGGTTTTAAGCCTCTGTGGCGGAACCGGGAGTTGCTTTTGGGGTTTTTGGGTTTGCCTCTTCGGATTTAGAGCGTTTCGGGTCCAGGCTTGAAGCGGTTTTTCGGGGTTCAGGGTTTAGGGCTCTGGGTTTAGGGTTTAGGGTTTAGCGTTGAGGGCTTTGGGTTTGGGTTCGTTTTAGTAGGGTTGAGGTTTTGGGGTTTGGGGTTTATAAAAGGGTTTTGGCGGTTTAGGGTTTAGGGCTTAAGACTCGGCGTCGAGTTTAGGAACCCTTGCGGGTTTAGGGCTAAGGCATTCAACTAGACATGCTCCTGTCCGGAAATCCAGTGCTCAGGCTTTGACGATGGCAATTTCAGGCCTCCGGGCTTAGCACTTAGGTTGAGTATAGGGCCCTCAATAATTACAATAGGGTTTGGGGGATATTATACTGTAACTACGAGAAGGAACCCTAAGGAATACTTATTACTAGATTATACATATCGAGGCATTAAGCCTCCTGACCACTCCTGCTTCCACTCGTAGCAGAAGGTCACGGCGAATGTGTGGGTGGCCCGGTGCCTCGTGGTCTCCGGCGATTCTGCAGATTTCTAGCTGGCCGGCACCACTCGAACTTGCGAGAATCTCTGACAAAGTCGAATGGGCAAAGTTACGCGTGCAACCTAGCAACACGTGTTGGGACTAGTTGCGGCACTTCTGTGACTGCTCCAACGCTTTCAATGCCCGGCGAGACGCCAATCCCAAACCCGGTGCATGCAACCTGCCCGAAAAGGAGGCCTCCTGTAAGCAGATGACCTCAGGCTGTGTGGAGCTCACAATGGTGCGTTCAGTCACACTCACATGAGGCAGAACTTCGACTGAACCACATGAAATCAGGGAAGTGTGGGTGTCCACGTGCGCACGATGGGAGAGACTTTCAACCGCCCCCCCAAGCTTTCACCGAGAACAAAACGAAAGCCGCCACCCTACATCCCGCAAAACGCTGTGATAGCCACATACATACATTCGCACACGTAATTACACAATTACACAGGTGCATAATTACATAAATACATAATTACATAAATACAGAATTACATAACTACATACTTGCAAGTTGACATACTTACTTACATACAAGCATATGGACATGCAGACATACAGACATGCAGAAATACAATCATGCAGACATGCATGCATACATACATACATACCTGCAATTACCTACATACATACACACATACGTATGTATGTCAAATTGGCTTACATGTGTCGACATGTGTGGTCGTGTATTTCTGCGTGTATACATGTGTATGTAAATATGTATACACATAGGCAGCCACGTGCAGATACAGAGACCCTATGTATTTATGCACAACTTGCTGTTCTGTATGCCCGCGTCTCTGTTTTTCTGCGCTTGCATGTATGCACGGACTGAAGATGTTACCTCCATATGTGTATATATATATATATATGCTCACACCCCCCCCAAGACCTACTGCGAGGTGCTTCGGCTAGCAATGGGTAGAACATGTAAGGACTTCAGATAACTATTCTATATGGTTAAATACAATCATACATAAGCAATGATAACACATATCGTGCATAATTAATAGCTGAATACACTGTAATGACCACGGGTACGACGTCGCGACATCGCCGTTGGCGGATTTGGACAAGCTTCAATGTCTGCACTTCTGTAATAGGATACTGCCTAAATGTTCCGGATGTTCATAATTCTGTTCATACAATGACGGTAGGCATAACCCAAAGACGGGACCAAGACAGAACGATGTCTGCATCCTACGTAAGATGCTAAATGTGCCGGATATTGTTTGTGTTTATCTTTGTTTCTTTCTAATTCTGTTCATATAATCAGAGGCAGAACCCAAAGACGGTACCAAGACAGAGCGATGTGTGCATTCTACTTGAGATCGTAATGAGGGTTACATGTGCACACCTTTTTGTTTTGTGTGCAGCTTTTAAGTTGCTCATGTGCCAGTGTTTATAATAGCTAATACTAATACGAATACTAAGACTAATGCTAATATTCCTAGGAATAAAGATGTTCATATTTATATTAAGCCCAATGTTAATACTAGCATTAAGAAACACTAATACCAATTACTTGTATTAATATGAATATTAGTACTCTTACGAATAGTAATACTCATAGTAACGTTAAAACTAATATTAATACTAGTACGAATATTAACATGAATAGCAACACTGATACGAATGTGAATACTAATGTTCCTACGAATACTAATCATCATATTCATAGAATACTATTGTTCCTACGAATAGTAAAGACCTATTCATATTGATAGTAATACTAGTACTAATGCCAATATACACACAAATGCTAATGTTAACACTAATATTGATATGAAGATAAGTAATAGTGTTCCTCCGGATATTAATGCTCATATTCTTACTAATTATTCTCAGTATTTATATCACTAGTAAAAAATATCTGCACTCATATGAATACTAGTATTACCACTTGATACCCTAGCCAATACCATTATGCATAGTACTAACTTCAATACTGGTACTGATACCAATTGTAATTCTCGTACGAATACTACTAATCACGTTCAAATCAAATCCAAAAAGCACACCCATCAACATACCAAAGAATCTGTATTTTCACATGCCAATGTACCAACATCAACATACCATTATACTAATATACCCATATACTAAGATGCCAATTTGCCCATAGACCTACTAATATGATACTATACACGGGTTAATACTCATACTAAGTATAGAACAAAGGCTAAGACCAAGACCAATACGAATACTAACTCTAACATTAACACTAAANGATACTATACACGGGTTAATACTCATACTAAGTATAGAACAAAGGCTAAGACCAAGACCAATACGAATACTAACTCTAACATTAACACTAAACATAAACACTATCATTAGTACACATATGATATAGACTTATATTAAGACTAATAATAACACTGACAAGGACATAGGCATTGACATCGACACTGACACCAACACTAGCACTAACAGTAACACTAATCAACACGAACAATAATATTAAGACTACTACACGTGTTGATGCTACTAATATTCATATTAACACAAAACAAATACTAATACTAACACACATGCCTCTACTGCTCCACAAGAAGCAATACTAAGATTAAAACTACCAATGTTAGCTCTATTACTAAGACTGAGATTAAGAATAAGACTAAGATTAAGGTAACAACTAAGACTAAGACTAGTAAATACAATTACGTGCTGCGCGCTGTATTGGCTCTAAGGCTCAGAGAACCAAAAATCCAAAAATCCAAAAATCCAAAACCCTTCTGAGGGGCCCGAAACTTTTGGATTTTTTGGTTTTCCTAGGGTTTTCTTGGTTTTCCAACAGAAATCCAAAAAAACACATGGTGTTTGTTGGTTTTCCAACAGAAATCCAAAAAAAACACAGGGTTTTTTTGGTTTTTCACCAGAGATCGTACAAGAAAACCAAAAAGACCCTGTGTTTTTTTGGTTTTGGACCTAAAATCCAAAAAAAAACATGTGATTTTTTGGATTTCTGTTGGAAAACCAAAAAAACCTGGGAAAACCAAAAAATCCAAAAGTTTCGGGCCCCGCAGAGAGGTTTTGGTTTTTTGGTTCTTTGGTTTCCGCCGAAGGCACTACAAAACCAAAAACCCAAAAATCCAAAACCCTTCTGAGGGGCCCGAAACTTTTGGATTTTTTGGTTTTCCTAGGGTTTTTTTGGTTTTCCAACAGAAATCCAAAAAACACATGGTGTTTTTTGGTTTTCCAACAGAAATCCAAAAAAAACACAGGGTTTTTTTTGTTTTTCACCAGAGATCGAACAAGAAAACCAAAAAAACCTGTGTTTTTTTGGTTTTCCACCTAAAATCCAAAAAAAACATGTGATTTTTTGGATGTCTGTTGGAAAACCAAAAAACCCTAGGAAACCAAAAAATCCAAAAGTTTCGGGACCCGCAGAAAGGTTTTGGATTTTTGGATTTTTGGTTGTTTGGTTTCCCCCGTCGTAACGTGTGATCTCTTGAACTGTTTCTTGCTTGTGGGTACAGGCATATTAATATTAAAGCGGATATGAGTAGGCACGACGTTGCAAAGAGACGTGACTTCAGATCAGCCATGAAAAGTAAGGAGAAGTTATCATCCATGAAAAGTGTGCGTTTTGACGGTATTTACACTGGAAAAGAGGCCGAGGTAGGTCATGGGGGGGTGTGTCCATATANGATCAGCCATGAAAAGTAAGGAGAAGTTATCATCCATGAAAAGTGTGCGTTTTGACGGTATTTACACTGGAAAAGAGGCCGAGGTAGGTCATGGGGGGGTGTGTCCATATATATATATATAGATATAGATATAGATATAGATATAGATATACACATGCAGGTGTATGTATATCTATACATATATATATATATATATACAAATATGCATGTATATACAGATGGCGTGCTACATACATATTGCGTTTTCATGTCTGAAGGCAGGGCAACCCCGCGTCATCTCAAGAGAGAACAGCAAAGAGAGGAGGCAAAGAGTGAGAGAGATGGATGGATGGATGGATGGATGGATGGATGGATGGAGGGAGGGAGGGAGGGAGGGAGGAATTGACGGACCGACGGATGGATGGATAGATGGATGATGGATGGATGATGGATGGATGATGGATGGATGATGGATGGATGGATGGATAGATGGATGAATGAATGGAGATATAATATAGACAGATGGATGGATGGATGGATGAATGGATAAATAGTGCCAGAGATGTACGTCCATCTGCACGCACACAAATTGCAGAAGCAATGGTGCTTGCTGCATATAGATTGTAGCTACGGAAGCTTCAGACAGCGCTCATGGACGCACAAACCGCTGGCAGGATTTCCCGACTACCACTTGCGAAGGCAAGCCCATATGCGGTCCGCCTAAACCTAAAATCCTAAACCCAAAACCCAAAACCCTAACCCCAAACCTCTGAACCCTTAACCCGACTGTTTGAACTCTGCCCCCCATCCCCCGCAGTTTGAAACCCCAAACCCTAAGCCCAACTTCCAGAGCTTGAAGATCAGAGGTCCGGACCCACTTTTGGCGAGGGCTCCTGCAAGACTCCAAGCTCGGTTCAGAACCAAACCCATTGCTGATATTGTAGAATACTTTTGTACATTAGATTATAATCTAGAGTAGATTATAGTAGAGTATAGTATACTGTAGTAGATTTTAGTGCATTATTGTATATTCTGGTATAATGTATACCCATGTAAGACTCCAAGCTCTAAAAGTAGGGGGCAAAGTGCTTGATTTGAAGCCGCGGCAAAGAACGTGCCATTGTACCGGTGACGCCCGGAAGAATCCGGGACTCGCGCCATTTTTGCAGCATGCGCTCATGCTGATCGAGAGATGAGCACCTCTGAACCTCTAAGCCAAATAGGGTTTAGGGTTTAGGGCTAAGGGTTTAGGGTTGGGTTTAAGGGCCGTATCCCGATCCCGGCTTATTGCAAACCTTGCTGAAATCAACGTTTTAGGGCTTATGCGATGTCCATGAGACAAGGGCACATGTTGGACAACCTTGTGTCTTTATGAGAAGTGCGGTTCTATGCCAAAAAAACTCTGAGGGTCGCACGATGAAACCCAAACGCTACTATCAACCCCAACCCCAAATCAGCCCAAATGTCGACCCTCAACCCTCTACCCTGCTGTAAACTAAACCCCTCAACCCCTAAACCCCAAACCCCCAAACCCCTACAACCCTATTATCGGTCCCCTTAAGCCACCCTTATAGAAAGGAACCCCTAAACCCCGAAAACCCTAAATTCCCGATTATAGATCCCCTTAAGCAACCCTTCTAAATCCCTTTAAAACTTTAAAGGAACCCCTAAACCCCAAACCCCTAAATTAACCCCTAAACCCCAAACCCCTAAATTCACCCTAAAACCCCATAAAAAGAAGGGAGCTCCTGCTCTGCTCCCGCAGCCACGCGACGAGCACCGGTGCCTTGGCTCGTGGCTCGCGGAGGTGCCTAGACCTTCCAAAATCCTTGAATAAAAGAATATATATATACATATATATATGTAAGGTTAGGGTTTAGGGTTTAAGGTTTAGGGCTTAGGGTTTAGGGCTTAGGGTTTAGGGGATTCCAACATCCCTTAATGAAGGAATGGAGCCCTAAGAGTCCAAAGGACCCAACAAGTAGGTACTCGGTTTTAGGATAGTAGTTCTGTAGGTTAGCATTTGGCCCTAAACTCTCCCTAAACCCTTGATTATGAAGCACTTGGACCCTTAGGCATGCTCCCAAGCTGTGTTTTAGGGCTTTAGGGCCTAAGTGGCTTAAGGGGCTTAGGGTTTAGGGATTAGGGTTTAGTGGTTTAGGGCTTCAGGGTTTTAGAATGCTTGAGAGTTTATGGTTTGTGGGTTTGGGCGTTAAGGGGTTTAGGGCAGATCTTTCCACAGCCAGCAGCTCCACCAAAGCTAAGCCTTAAGCACTCCGCGGGCTTCAGGGTTTGGGAGCTACTGTTGAAGATACAAAGCCTGCACTACTCATAATTAGGAATATACCGTAAACCCCATACCCAGAGAGCCCAATACCCCTTAATTAAGGAATATAGCTTAAATCATAATATGAACCCCCTTATAATTTAAGGTATATTGCTTAATTAAAGGGGTATTGGGCTCTCTGGGTAGTTTAGGGTCACTATGGTAATGCAGGATTTAGATCATCAACCGTTTTGGGGCTGAAGGGCGGCCGGGGCTGGGAGGCTCAGAGTTCGGGCTTTGAGGGTTTAGGGTTTCGGGTCGATTTTAAAGTTTAGATTTGGGGGTTAGGGTTAATGTAGGAACCTGACTCAGAAACCTTGGGCCTTTGTTAGGGTTCCTTATATGAATCCTACTATTTTGGGGTTATAGGCCCAGGGTTTCTTAATCAGGTTCCTACATTACAGAAGAACCGCTTGTCCAACCTACCTGCATCCCACCTTTGCAGCCCACTGGTTTAGGGCTGTGTTCTTTCAGTGCACGCATTGAGGATGCCTCAGGCGATCCCTGCAAACAGCCACATAAAACCCATAAGAAATGCTTCCAGAAACCCTAAACCCCAAACCCCAAACAGCTCCTGCGCCGGTTGACACGCAAGAAAGCACACAGGAAGCTAGGTGGGGCTTTTGAAGCTGTTGAAAAAGATTTGTAAGTAAGATACTCTTAAGCCCAATAAGGGAAAATATAAAATGTCCCAAATGCCCTACCTAGTTCAAGGGATCCTTAAAGGAATCCCCCCAAAATTACCAACCCCACAGGGCGCTAAGTACTTAGATGGGCGGTTGTCAAGATTAGGGTCCCTTTTTGGGCACCCTAAATAGCACACAGGAAGCCTCAACACGGAACCATGTTTTTGAGCCCCCGAAGCTGCAAGTTCTGACACCCGGACGCCCCTAATGCCCCCAAAACCTCAACCCCGAAATCATTCGACCTGAAGATAAACCCCTAAAGGAGCCTTTAAAAGAGTTTTTAAAGGATCCTTAACCGAAACTGCAACCTTAAAAGTAGGATCTAGATTGTTAGACGGACCCTCTTTCTCATCCCTCAAAAAACCAACACCAACAAATCCTCTCTAAGCCGAGGCAGGGACGACCTTCTCTTGCAGGCGCCTGGAGCATAACATGGGGGCCTGAACAATTAGAGTAAGGTTTCCCGAAGGCCCCAGTTACATAAATAGTAGATCACTAACCATATGGGTAGTTGTCAAAATTATGGCCCTAAATAATAGGTGCCGCAATATAATAAGGACCCAAAAAGGGACCCTAATATCTTCGCCAAAAATCCCCAGTGGTGGCTCTGGGCCGTCGAACCTTTTCCTTGAAGTGCCGCCTGCGGGTTTGAGGCTTGCGGAAGGAGAGTGGGGCACAGCCATCTGTGTCGAAGCCTTTAGGCCAATGCCTTGTGTACTCCGCAATTGTCTCGTCCATGTCGAGCCCGTTGTTGGAGATCTCCTGTCCAAGAGCTTAGGGCGCAGCTGTGATGCGCGGCCGGGCAGGCTCTAGAGATTCGAATTTCGGGTTGGGCATTGCAAGTCCGCCAGGGGAACTGTAAGCCGCTTGCCTGTCAGGTCCGTATCCCTCGAACTCAGGTCGTACGCAATCATCACGCTTGGTGGGGTGGTGCAGTTGGGACCTGTGCCGGTTCAGCTTTGAGCTAGTGCGCCAAATCGTCGCTGAGCATAGGACAAAGCTCCAACTTAGTTGCCCGGTCGGGACAGAATCGCCTCACAGCAATGCGACTCAAACTTAAATTATGTGGTAAACACATCATCCTTATTTTCTCGAAGTCTTCCACCCTCAAACCCTGGACAATTACATGGCTGCCTGACCTGTGCTATGTGCTACAGCAACACCTTGAACAGAATCTTGCACCTGGCCCCTAGAACCATTAACTCGTTAGCGTTAGGGCTTAAGCGTTTGGGTAAGTTAGCTTCAAGCCCAAACCCGCCGATGCCCTGAGAAACGAAATCAAAACGCCTTACAATTATTAGATCCCTACAAGACCCGAACCCCCCCCCCCCCCCCCNGCGCGCACCTCCCGGTGCGGCCGGCGACTTCCTCCGGGTAGGCAATACCCCTTAATTAAGGAATATGGCTTAAATGATATAGGGCTTCATATTATGATTTAAGCTATATTCCTTAAATTAAGGGGTACTGCGCTCTCTGGGTAGGGGATCAGGGGACATAGGAAGAGGGGTTTGTAGGGTTTGGGGTTTAGGGTATAAGGGTGTGACTTGGGAAGAAGGTTTTACAGATTTAAGTCTATGTTTTAGAGCGAAGGCTCAGGGGTTCATTAGAGTTTAGAACGGCTTAAAACGTTTGGGGTCTACGTGAAGGAAGTTGGCAAGTGCCCATTTCGGACTAAGGAAGGGGAACTGTACAGATACGGATGATGGGGTTTAGGGGCATATGGGTGGTTGTCAAAATTAGTGTCCCTTTTTGGGTCCCTATTATAATACGGCACCTATTATTTAGGGTATCCAGAAAGGGACCTTAATTTTGACAACTACCCATTTGAAGTTAGAGGTTGAATGGGGTGGTAGGCGTTGGGTGGTTTACAGAGCGGTTCGAAAGGCGTCGATACGGTTGATGGACAAAATCCTGCATTACCCATTATAAGGAATATACCATAATTCCCATAGTTTAGGGTCCTTAGGGGTTTGGAGTTTGGATGTGCCAAGAAGGGTTTACAGGCTTTGGGGCCTTCTTGAAAGATGCCCAAACCCTAAACAACAGGAATCTCAGCAGTGGGGCTAAAGGTCCATTTTTCAAGCGATGTCTCACGCTTGAGCTCTGTCGGATGTTGAGCTTCGAAGAGGGATCAGAGACTCCAAAACCCCTTATCATTAAACCTTAAAATTGCCATAAGAATCAAGGCATATTTTCTGGGCTCATCGCTTCACAATGGCTCTGGGATCGTCAAACTCGCTGATAGAGTTCGGGGGGTGACTTCTCAAATTCCCCAGAGAGCCCAATACCCCTTAATTAAGGAATATGGCTTAAATTATATAGGGCTTCATATTATGGTTTAAGCTATATTCCTTAATTAAGGACCTCTCTGGGTCTATTATACCCTAAAGCCTAAACCTTTTAAAGTATCCTTCGGCGAAGCTGGACTCACAAGGTCCCGTCAGTCTGCTGCTTTTTCTGCGACATCTGGGATCCGTCGTCCGCGGACTTCCGTGGACAAGTCGAAGGTGTGGTTGGGCGGAATCTTGCGGTACCCACAATGGAGATTCAACGAATTGGACACAGAACTCCCCAAAGAGCCCAACACCCCTTAACTAAGCAATATACCTTAAATCATAAGGGGATTCATATTATGATTTAAGCTATATCCCTCTCTCTGGGTCTTGCTTCAGCAGAGCAGACCGCGGCAAGTCAACCCAACGGAAGATGTGGGAGTTTCACTAGAGAGAAACTTGGTATAAATGCTACATGCTAGGATTCTTGTCTCGGCTAATGTAGGGGTCTCACTTACATGCAGCAAGGCTTTGCTTTGGCGCACAAGTCCTCTGGGACTGCACCCTGAACCCCCAAACCCTCAATCCCAAACCCTAAACCCTAAACCTTAAACCCCAAACCCCTCAATCCCAAACCCTAAACCCCTCAACCCCTGAACCCCTAAACCCCAAATAACCCCAAACCCCTAAAATTGCCGGGACTCCCGATCCTTCTGAACTCATCTAAATGGGGGTTTCCGAAAATTAGGGGTACCTTTAAAGGGATCCTTTAAGGGTTCCTTAAAGGAATCTATAAGGGATCTATAAAGGGTTTAAGGCTTAGAGTTTCCGAAAATTCGGGGTACCTCATTTTGGGGTCCTTATAATAAGGATCCTACTATTTAGGGTACCATATTAGGGCCCCCTACTTCGGAAACTCACAAATATCTCTCCTAATCCCTAAACCCCTAATCCCTCCAGACAATATAGGGGCCTTAATGATTAGAATAGGGTTTTGGGGCCCACTATACTATAATTATAAGAGGGAACCCCCAAAATAATTTTGGTAATTATTTTAGCCCCTATAGTAACCCTAACCGTTAACCCTAAACCCTAAACCCGAAGCCCCTAACCCTAAACCCTATAAGCCCTAACCCCCTAAACCCTCTAGGCCTTCTACACAGAGCCCGGGCCATGACGTTCCAGTTGAAGATCTTAACCGCCTGCAACCGGGCTTAAGGGCTTAGGGTTTGGGGTTAAGGGTTTAGGGGTTTAGGGGTTTGGGGGTTTAGGGGTTTAGGGGTTTAGGGGTTTAGGGGTTTAGGGGTTTAGGGGTTTAGGGGTTTAGGGGTTGAGGGGTTTAGGGGTTTAGGGGTTTAGGGGTTTAGGGTTTGGGGTTTCGGGGTTTAAGGTCAAGGATGGTGAAGGATTTAGGGTTCGTGGCTCAGGATCCCCGGTTCCCCGAAAAAGCAAGGTCCACATTCACGATCCAGGGTTTGCTTCATCGGGTTCCTACATGGGCTGTTCTCTAAATCAGGGTCCCTCTGATGGTCCTTTTTTTAGAGTGGTGCCGTACTATTTTGAAGACCTCAACAGGGACCCGAATTTAGAGAACTACCCACATTATGGCTTGAGGTTTAGGGTTTCGGGTATTGGGTTATAGGGCCCAGCAGTTTTATTGCTGCAGGTTTCGAACCCTAAGCCCTAAACCCTAAACCCTTGTAGTACCCTCGTTGCACCCCATCGAACCATACAGGAACACAGCTATAAAGATCTTAAGCCGGAAACCGAAACCGAAAACTCGGTCAAGCCTTTCTGTACTCCTTATGGTAACCATCATGGTACCTCTTACAGCAAACCTTAAACAGATGACCAGAGGTCAGTCAAGAGAAACCTCCACGCCCAGCTTGGGGTGCCGGATGCTGTACTCCTGAAACGGGATGGACAGGGCTTTAGGGAGCTCAGGGTCTGTTTATGACCTTAAAGTACTTGGAGGATCACGGGACTTAGTAAGGTCAAAAGTACTTGAACCGGGGGGTTATAAATCATTAACAGTACAGCTCCCCTACACTTAACCGCAGTTCTTTGAGTAAGGTCCAGGGTTTAAGAGTTGTTGAGACGTTCAGGTGTATCAGGTCGATTTGAAGTATTTTAGGGTCTTTAAGGCTCAGGATCTCAGTGGTATTTTGGATTTGGAGGCCTGTGGGGCTCAGGATGTAAAATTAAGTAGAGTTTCTTTTATGGGTTTTTAGGGTGCTGATTGACGGCGTACGATCATAATTTAGGCCTTGGTGTTTAGGGTTTAAGGCTTTTGACTGCTTACGCTTGAAGCGTGCCTTCGTTGCAAGCTTTGCCAGGCCTTAATAATTCGAGCAGGGTTCTGGGGTATCTTATGCCATAAGTATAGTACGGAGCCCCAAAACAGTCTTGGTATTTACTACTTGAAGGGGCAGGGCTATAATTAGGGTAACTCCATTTAGGGCACTTATAACTCTGCTTATAACCTACTCACTAAGTCCCCTGCCCCTTCAAGTAAGGGTCCTAAACCCTAAACCCTAAACCCTTGGTAATTACTAAGGGTCCTACAGTCCCAAGAAGGGCGGGACCTGAAACCAAACCCTTCGCAGCCGAAGGCCCGAAACCCCGAATAAAAGCCCCCTTTGAGCCCCAGTTTCCGAAGATTCGGGGTACCTTTAAAGGGATCCTTTAAGGGTTCCTTAAAGGGATCTAGAAGGGTACTATAAAGGGTTTAGGGTCTAGAGCTTCCGAAAATTCGGGGTACCTTACCTTGGGGTCCTTATAATAAGGATCCTACTACTTAAGGGTCCTATATTAGGGTCAACCCAAAGCCTCAGACGCTGAATGCTGTGAAGCTCAAGCCAGTCATGTTGCACTTTCGGGTGTCCAAACCCTGAAACCTGCTTCGCAAAATCAGGTTCAAGGCTTCTTCGAGTACCCTAAACCCTAAACCGTGAACCCTACAAAGGCTTCCCAGAGTTTGGGGTTTAGGGACACTGAACCCTAGGGGTTTGTCAGCAAGGTTGCAGGTTGAGCGTCACCGGTTTAGATACTCAGGCCACCCTCAAGCTGAAGCTTGCATCCCAACAAATCCGATATCCTAAAACCGTCACGGTTTAGGGTTTAGGGTTTAGGGTCCCCTAAACCCTAAACTTAAACCCTAAAATCCCAAAGCCCTGAAAAAAGACCGACAGCCTGAAGCCCTGAAGCCTTCCACCTCCAAAACCCTTTAGTCCAAAAGCCTAAGACCCGAGAAGTCCTGCGGCACATGGTCCGAGACACACTGACCAAAGATATCCTGCAATTTGCAGGGAGCGGGGGGAGTTAGTATTAATGTAGGAACCTGATTAAGAAACCCTGGGTCTTTATTAGGGTTCCTTAGATGAATCTTACTATTTGAGGGTTATAGGGCCAGGGTTTCTTAATCAGCTTCCTACATTAGGGCTTAGAGTTTAGGGTTAAGGGTGCTTGCCAGGTCGGGCGGCATAGCAGGGAGGAAGTTTTCGGTACCACGGGGGATCAAGTACCTCACAATCTGTTGCTGACCCAAATACCAACCTACAGTACCACTGTCCTAAGCCCAATACGCAAGAATCTACGTACTTATAAGAACAAGTATTTGGAATCTTCGAGGTAGTGGCTTAGGTACGACAAGGACTCTAGCAATAGCTTACTGACTGCACGAGGTCCCAGTATCCTTGAAGCGAGCTGTCGGAGATCACGCTACCCAGAGGCCCCAAAGTAGTTCCTTTTTGGGGTTCATATATAGAATCCTATAAGGCAACCCAAAAAAGGAACTACTTTGGGGCCCCTGGGTAAACCACGGAAGTTTTTTTTAAAGGTTAATAGACGGGCTTCGCCTTACAACCCCCGATACGTATGTGCTACTATACCTGGAGCCTAAGGAACCTACCCTTTTTAGGGTTCCCTAATATGATTTCTTTATATAAGTCCTTAAAAAGGTAGGTTATTTGGGGTTAAGGCAATGGTTACGGCCCCCATAAGACACCATAACCGCTAACTGCAGACGGCTTTCTTCTGCGCCTTCGGCGCTGCCCTAGCCTGGGCCACGACCACCGCCATGCAAGCGACATGGGAGGGTGCTGTCAGAAATTTGAGGGCTTCCTGCGTAGGGCTTGGAGGGTTTACGGGAGTCGAGGATTCGGGATAAGGGGGGATTCCCAATTTGGGTTACATGGGTTTGCTAATTTTCAGTCTATTTTACCCACGGCAATTCGGGTTTTCCTTTTTGGAGGCAATCAGGGATATTATCCAAGACCCATGTGTCATGTGGGTGTTGAACTTGGAGTTTGGGGCTTGTCCTTTCACGGCATCCCAATTGGTGCAATGCAGCTGGTGTGCTTCGGGGTCGTGGTTCAGGGCTGTACTGTTCAGACTTTAGGGCTTTGGGGCTGAGTGTTTGCAGTTCTTGTCGGAGTACAAAACTGATCATGGTCCAGAGAGAGGCATGGCACAAAAGCCTCCCTTCCGAGCTTGAAGACGCGGCACGAGAAGCCCCGTGACAGGCAGCAACGGAAGCTGTATCCTGGTGCCAACAATGACGTTGGGGCGACGAGGGATGGTGACGGTAGTCAAATAAAAAGTCTGTCAATGCTTCTCATCAGCATAAGAGACAAAGGGAGAAGGAAAAGTAAAAGAAAGGCGAACGCAGGCCCGCTTCATTCCAGCACATTTCCTCTACTGTACTAGCCCGAGCGATTTTGTTATTGGACTTTCGTATGAGCTGTGCAAAGGGCTGTAGGGTTTCGCCCACCGGGGTATTTCCATGCGTTGAAGCGAAACGGCAAGAAGGAAACCAGCCAGGAACAACAACAGACTAGGCCTGGGACCCTGGTGCCTAACCCCGCTGATGCTTAGGGCTTAGGGCTTAGGGTTTAGGGTTTAGGGCTTGTACAACCATCCTCAAAATTGTTCTCACACGGACAGACAGCACCCGAATGCGATTTTAGTGAAGGATGTGCGCCGTGCCGAGGGGTGACAAAACGGCACTGGCCTTGGAAGCCATGCAACCTCAAAAGCTTGTAGCAAGCACACCAATCGGTCAGTTGATTTTGAGTCTTGAGCATCCAACAAATTCTAAACGTGGAGCAGTTTCTTTGGCTCGAAAAGCGATGCTTAAACAGAGCCCGCACTGCACCTTGCAATAATGCAATGCTGCAGGCCATGGAAAACGGGGCTAGCTGGACATTAACAGCGCATGATGCCTTCCCTGACACTGCTGCGCAGCAACTCTGCTTCCATAAGCGGAAGATCTTTAAGAAGCTCCTGTGTAAGCAACTTGCAAGCTTAGGATTTTGGATTTAAGGTTCAGTGTTCCATGTTTGGGTTGGGGTTTTGGGCTTTCAAAGGGCTTTTGGCTTCAAGGGGTTTAGACTCCGGGAAGGGGGGGGACAAGAGGCAGCCGTCCAGGGCAAGCGAAAATGCACGGAAAAACGCTTCAGCCAATCGAGGAGGACCCCGGCCTGTATAAGGGTTCAGAAGTAGGATTTCAGGAACCTCAACCCTAAACCCTAAACCCCTAAACCCTAAACCCCTAAACCCTAAACCCTAAACCCTAAACCCCTAAACCCTAAACCCCTAAACCCTAAACCCCAGGGTATTGCTACCAAATCCATGGAGCTCTGTGACCTGGTCCCTACGCTTGCTGCGACGATCCTCTCTCGAGGTGCTGGCAAATCAACGGGCTCCAAGGGTAGGATGAAGGTAGGTGCGGTAATTTTCAAAGAAGAGTCCTTATGTTTCGGATCCTTAATCCTACCTAATATAGGGGCCTTAATAGTTAGAATAGGGTCTTGGGTATATTATACTATAATTATAATAAGGAACCACCAAAATAGTATAGGCAATTATCAAGGCCCCTTCTTTACCTTCATCCCGCCTTTCAGGCCCAGGGTGGGAAAAAACACAAAACGCCGCCGACTAAGCGCCCTCGCACTCAGGCAGCACTGCGACGATGGATGGAGCCTTTTGGAGCTGAACACCTGCAACAGGGTTTTAAGGTTTAGGGTTTAGGGTTTAGGTTTAGGGGTTAGGGTTCGGGGTTTAGGGGTTTAGGGTTTAGGGTTTAGGGGTTAGGGGTTAGGGTTTAGGAGGCGCGAGTCGCGGGTCAGTAAGCAAGTAAGTGCAAAGAATGATAGGAAGTGCACAGTAAACAAGTGAATGCAAAAGAACGGTAAGAAAATGCACTGACAGGCGGATTGTGCAAAGTGGGGGCGGACATAAGCGATAGCCGATAGCGATATAGATTCTTTTGCAAGACAGACTGTACTGATGTTGGCATGGATTTAAAGACAAGTATAGTATACATGAAACAGTCCTTCACGTGCTTTCACGGAGGCAGTAACTAATCCCCCTAAAGTGAGGAACCAAGGAACCCATGTCGCACAGCTTCTGATGAAAACTACTCTCTCTGCTGCCGTGTATACAGATAAGATATCTACATGTACCTCATCAAAGATACACAGAATAGCTAGATACCTCTTTAAACCCTAAACCCTAAACCTCTTAGCAACCTTTAAAAAGGCCAGGCAAGACCGACAGGGCACTGCAGCGACTCTCCTTTCGAAACGCTCCCTTCGCCGACACAATGAGACCGACCTGGGTTGCAGGGTTTAGTGTTCGGGGCTTAAGATTTAGGGTTTAGTGTTTGGGGCTTAGGGTTTGGGGTCCGCCGACCCTGGAGGCGTGTTGGATGACTCGGAGGTGAAACCTTCCTTTTTGCCTCTTTCAGACCCCAAATCCCGCCCGAGATTGAGCCACAGGGGGGGCTGGGGTGGGATTACAGGCAATATAGTTGTTAGGGTACTTCTACTATGGGGTGGTGATATATTATACAACATATTGACATAAGA
>BGNK01003235.1:44503-56697 GCA_003297005.1 Symbiodinium sp. clade A Y106 | reverse complement strand
CTCGCGAGAGCAATTTTGGTCGGGTTTAGGGTTATTAATATATACTGATACAGTGGCTTGGCGACCAAGCTTGGCGACCCCTCAGGGCTGTGGTCGGCAGGCTCTGCAGCCTAGCAGAGTCTGCCATGGTCTCGCTGGCGCTCGACGGCGCCCACCTACCCACAGAAGGAGAGGGGTGGTGGGCGGGTTTAGGGTTTAGGGTTCAGGGCTTAGGGGTTTAGGGTTTAGGGTTTAGGGTTTAGGGTTTAGGGGTGTAGGGTTTAGGGTTTAGGGTTTAGGGTTTAGGGGTTTAGGGTTTAGGGTTTCCGAAATCCACACCTCCAAAGCGGAGAACCTGACACACGTCGGCAGCAGAACCTTACCCTAAACCCTAAACCCTCAACCCTAAACCAACTCTGTGGAACCTGGAGAAGCCTAGACCCTGAATCCGAATCAATAAGTTAAATGGGAGTTTCCGAAAATTTGGGGTACCTTATTTTGGGGTCCCTGTAATCAGGATCCTACTATTTCGGGCACTATATTAGGGTCCCCTATTTTCGGAAACTCCCAAATCCTGAACCGAAGTAAGTGATCATTTAAACCCGCAAGCCGAAGTACACAATGGCTTCATGATAGGGTTCTCTTTAAGGGTACTTTAAGCTCTACCATACGGTTCCTTTACAGGTACCTTCGGCTCTATGATGGGGTTCGCTTTGAAGGCACCGGCAAGTGGAACGAAGAATGTGCGCTTCATCAGCCGGTGGACCACCTCTGTGCTCGCGAGTGCGAAGCGAGATCTTTCGCTTAAGGCTTAGGGTTTAGGGTTTAGGGGAGACTCCAACAACTGTTGATTGAAGCTTCCTGACTAATTATCCCGAGCATGAGTTCTGGAACATTTCCAACTGCCGAGATTTGCAAACTATTGGAACAACATCACCAGAAGCCTGTTTGTGGCTGAAGCTGTTGGGCCGCTCGTGCGTCCAACGAATCTTCGCTGCTGATCAAGCCATTCCAGACTCGCTAAAGGAGACCGTGTCTTATGCATGCAAAGTTCATGACCTTCGCACTTGTCGTACCACCCGCCCCAATCCTTCAGAGAGGATCGAATTAATTCAACCAGCCCTAAACCCGAGATCCCCTGAACTCGGCCAAACCAAAACTCCAAATCCCCATACTACCGTAGCCCTTATAGAAGGCCTGGTATCCTTTTAAACAATACACGAAACCCGATACTACTGTAGCCCTCCTAGAAGCCCGAAAAGCAAGCCAGGGCAATCAGGGGCCCCGTTAAGGGTTCCTTCAAAGGTTCCTTTGAAGGCGGAACCCCAAAGTTGCGGAGGGGGCTTTGGGGCTCGGAGATGTACTAAGTAGAGCCGGTGGTCTAGAGTGTGGAGCTTGGTTTGGGGATGAAGGTTAAAGAGAAACAGGCACGATACTATAGTATATACTATAGTATGTTATAGCAGATTTATAGTATAATCTTGCATATTCTATAGTATGTTGTAGCAGATTGATAGTAAATTTATAGTAAATTTCTAGCATATTCTAGTATACTATAGCTTATAATAGCACACTGCGTTGATTGGGCAAAGAGGCGCCCACCTGCCACCGAGAAAAAAGAGCGCCAAAACTCACAGAGCCCTTTCAAGGGGACCGAGCTATGGAATCCTTCGATCTATAAGGGTTCCTTTAAAAGGGATCTATAAGGGTTCCTTTAAAGGGAATCTATAAGGCTTCCTTTAAAGGAGATCTATAAGGCTTCCTCTAAAGGGATCTATATATGATCCCGGTTCTCGGTTCGCCGACCCCGCCCCCCCCCTTCCCAATGGTACCCCCCACCCTCCCCAAGCCGAAACTGTTTGACTGTGCACACTTTTTCCACATGAGGGCTCCAAAAGCGACAACTGTCACGAGGATCGCGTCCCAAGACGCCCGATCCGTGTGACAGTGCACATTTTTCAGGCACGACTCCCCCGTGAGGGTGCCAAAGCCGAAGCCATCAACTGTCACGAGGATCGCGTCCCATGTGACTGTAGACACTTCCGAAAGAGGACTCCGACAAACAAGGTGGCAGTCACGCGGACCGTGTTCCCTGACAGGCCCGATCCCTGTGACAGTTGACCCATTGCAACCCTATTGCAATTGCCCCAAAGACAAAGATCGTGGCCCCACGGTCAATAAAGCCATAATCGTCAGCAGGCACGTGGGCAGAAGATACCCGACGACCAGCCAAAGAAACACTAAGATGATTGTGATAATGATGATCATGATTATCGTCATCATCAATATCATCATGAGCATGGGTTTACCAAACACCCCAAGCAGATCCAAACATGCAGGGGGGAACCACCCAACCCACACCACGCCACAGGGGGGGAAGGGGGGGAACCACCAANGCCGAACCGGGATCATATATGGGTCCTTTGGAGGCCCAACTATGGAACCCTGTAGTAGAGGCAGTCATGTTGCCGATTTTAGGGGGGTTTAGGGTTTAGGGTATGGAACCCTGTCAAGGCAGTAATGTTGCCGATTTTAGGGGTTTAGGGTTTAGGGTTTAGGGACTATGGAACCCTGTCAAGGCAGTAATGTTGCCGATTTTAGGGGCTTCGGGGTGAAGGCTTTAGGAGCGACGAGACGCGAGGTTCCATCTTCGGCCCCAGAACTCGCGAAGAGACACCTTAGCTGGTTTAGGGTTTAGGGGTTGAGGGTTGGTTCAGGGTGTAGGGTTCAGGGTCTAGGGTTGTAGGGTTTAGGGTTTAGGGCTTCGGGTTTGGAGTTTGGGGTATATTAATCTAAGGTTTTGAGCTCGCTGTGAATGGCACTGGCACTGACGCCACGGGAATATCAAGGTTTTACCTGGGTCCTTCTTGTAGCCGGACCCAAAACGGGGCCCTCCTCCAACGAACGCTAAGGCGACTGAAGATTTGGTGAGAGCTATACTATAAGACACTATAATATACAATAGTATACTATATATAGTATACCATAATATACTATACTATACTATACTAGACAATACAATGATGTAGTACAGTATCACAAATCGGCTGTTGCCTTGGCATGCAAGGATAAAAGCCCAATGAGGAACTCACTGCTATGATAGTCCACTGCCAGCCTTGCCTACCTGTGCTTCTCTCAAACGTACCTATCTTCACTCTCTAGACGATAATAACAGGAACGGCGCCCTAAACCCTAAACCCGAAACCAGATGGGAGCGGCCCCTTCATGGTTCCCCCGTTCATGAATCCATCGCGGGCACCGAGAGGAGCAGCGGCGTCTGCATGGAATCCACAGTGTCGATTCCTTAACACCGTGGCTTCGGCCCCCATATACTTTCGCACGTTGAGGACACGTTATCAAACATACTGTACTACATTATTGTATTGTATTGTATTGTATTGTATAGTATAGCATAGTATGGTATACTATAGTATACTATTGTATATTATAGTGTATTATGGTATATTACATAGTGTGCTATAGTATGTTATAGTATATTGTAGTGTTAGAGTATATTATAGTATGTACATTATCGTATATTATAGTATGTTATGGTATATTGTAGTGTGTCATGACATGTCATAGCAATTGTAATACATTGTAGTAAGCTATAGTAAATTGTAGTAGATTATCGTGTATCATATTATGTTCTAATCTCTTATAGTATATTCTAGTATATTATACTGGCAGCTGAGGGCTTCGAGTTCAGAGACTAGTCGGGGTAGTCTCTGCTACTTGGCGGCTGGAGGCGTCATCCGAGGATTGCGCGCCCAAGAAAATGGTGGCTCTGTGGCAGTTCAGAATTAGGGTTTAGGGTTGAGGGGTTTAGGGTTTGGGGTTTTAGGAGTTTCGTGTTTAGGGGTTTTAGGCTTAAGGTTTAGGGTTGAGGGGTTTAGGGTTTAGGGGCTTAGGAATTAGAGTTGTGTTGGTTTACGGTTTAGGGGTTCAGGGGTTTAGCGGTTCAGGGGTTTCGGGCTTTGGGTGAGAGCACAAAACATGAACCCATGAAAGGCCCATTGCAAGGTGTTCTGAGCTCCGGACCAAAGAAGGCTAGCAAGAGACGGTGCATCAGCATGGCTGTGGCCAAAGTACCTTCATACTATAATATACTGAAAAATACTACAATGTATTTTAATATACTACAAAAATACTATGATATATCATAAAGAACATACTATAACATACTATATTATACTATAATGTACTATAGTATACTATAGCAGTCAGCGCCCGGCAGGATCAAAGATATGGAGGATAGGGTTAGAAATTTCAGGTTTATGGGTTAAGTTTGGGTTTTGGTGTTTGGGGTTTACAGTTCAGGCCTTGCATTTGGATTTTCGGCTGTATGGGTTTAGGATTTTCGGGCGTCACCAACCTCCAGGCATCCGGTCGTGCCGCTAGGTGCAGCTGAGTGGCAGTAGATGTACCTCAGCTTCTTCGAAAGCCTAAACCCAGAGCCCTTCGCGAATTGGCCATGAACTTAGGAAACCCTAAACCCTAAACCCCAGACCCTAAACCCCTAAACCCTAAACCCTAAACCCATGAAAGGCCGAACCCCGGTATCCGGAAGCACGAAAACAAAACCTCCGAGCAACACACCTGGTTGAAAGGGTGCTTGCTGTTGCACGCCTTTCTCGAACTGCCTTAAGGGTGGTTTCGGGTTTAGGGTTGATCCTAAAATACTCAAAGAGCCCAATAGCCCTTAAATAAGGAATATACACATCTATATATATATACACACCTTAAATTATAAGGGGCTTGATACTATGATTTAAGCTAATTCTCAAATTATCAGGGGCTTCATATTATGATTTAAGAGATATTCCTTAAGTAAGGGGCCTTGGGCTCACCCCATCTTTTCCCAGGAGGAAGCTGACCGTGGACCGCTGAGAACGAAATCCCAAACCCCCCAAAAAAAAAACTAAGCTCCTGAACCTTAATATACTATACTATAATATCATACATCTCTTTTTCTGTGTACCTATATACATATATATATACTTCAGATAATGTATAGAAAACCCCCCTGAACCCCCAAGGCCAAAGTGCAGGGTCTGCAGGTAGACTGCAGGCTCTGCTTGGGGGAAGCCCAGCAGAGGCATCCTTAGCGTTGATGTCACAGTGTTGCAGCACCTCAAACAAAAAGTATCGGGACTGTACAACTATCGGAATTCTGGCATAGCTACAGGAACTTGATTATATCTGATGTCTGGTTGGGAATTTTGGTTTGCTGGTATAACTGTAAAACTGCGGGAACTATTGTTTAGGGAGTTGCAACATAACTCCGGAAACTATGCTTCGGCTGTGGAGTTTGATTGTTCAACTATTGAGGTACATTTCTTGCTACGGGTACTTCTTATCGTGGCCATCAATCTGGCGAGCTTCTCCAACGACCCTCAAGGTCTGCTTCAGGGCTTCTAAGGTTGGGG
This sequence comes from Symbiodinium sp. clade A Y106, assembly GCA_003297005.1. Taxonomy (NCBI): domain Eukaryota; class Dinophyceae; order Suessiales; family Symbiodiniaceae; genus Symbiodinium; species Symbiodinium sp. clade A. The sequence continues at coordinate 51,289 of BGNK01003235.1, read as the reverse complement.
TTATGAGTTTGGAGTTAAAGTTCACAAGGCTCAGGATTTGGGGTTTACCAGCAAGTTTTCCAGGTGTAGTCTGGGATTGATAAGTACAAGAGCTTAGGGTTTTTTGGGTTTGCTCGCCCTCGCGTAGTTCACCTGCAGCCTAAATTCAAGCCTACTTGCTACGTCCCGGGATGCTTGCTCACGGGCTTGGCTGGCTTTGGCATCATCTAGCAGCAGGTATCTGCCACAATTGAAAGCTCAGGCATCATTCCACCGAGATCCCGTGAAGCCACCGAAGCAGAGGAAAACTTTGGAAAGGACGCGTCACTGCGCTAGGCTGTCAAGCTTCGTGGCTGGATCTGCCCCAGACTCCTCCAGGAAAGGCGCGAAGCTGGTTGCCTTTCCGATGCTAAGCACCTGGGTCGTTGTTCACTAAGCTAATTCAAGTGGAGTGACAAGATGCGGTGTTACATTTTTTCAGCTGCTTACCATCCCGCAGAATACTGCCCTCGTGACTATGCCATGGTCATGCTGATCCCATAATCTGTGTACAGACTGACCCTACTCTCTTCACCCTTTTTTCTCAGGGGCAATGTTCGCATCACATGTGTGGTTGCATGCATCTCAATATCAGTCGTCTTGTTGCTGCCTGTTCTTCGGACCAGTACTACTTACTAATTGATTGTCTAATACTGGCATGTCGATGCACGCTTGATCTGCTGCCTTGGATACAGCGGGTGTAGTGATCAAGCTTTGCATCTGTCAGCCACAAATGTCAAACGTTTAGCATAGCTTACAAGCCGTTCACAGCTGCTTACTGCAAATTGACAGACTCTGCACGGCTGCGGAACTGTATGGCTGCGTGATGCTGCTTGCATGAATGGCCAAACCCGAAGATGGAACATGGCGGCGGTGGTAACACTGAATGGACACGGTAATGTTCGGGGTATTGATAGTGATATTCAATTGATAGCTCAAAAATTATGCCCCCGCAGGTGACAATCATAGCATCAATGAAGATAGCGCGGATGATGAAGATGATGATGAGATGATGATGATGATGATGAGGTGATGATGAGGAGGATGTTTGTGATCTTGATGACCAAGAAAGTTGCTTTCGTAAACTCAACTAGCTCGTCTGGACTTTGGAACATCTTGGAAACCGAAGCCATACTACATTATACTACATTGTACAACAATATAACATCAGATCATCGGGGAGGAGTCGAGGTGCGACATCATTAGATGCTGGCTGATGCTGGCTGATGCTGGATGATGTTAAACCAAGTGAGAGTGCAGAAAATTAGTTGTCCGATTGTGTACTTGCTTGTAATTATCGTCGTTGCTGCGGCTGTTTGTTGCTGACATTGCTGGTGGTCGAGGTGGAATTTACTACTGCCAGTCTCACAAACCTTCACCTTGCACGAAATGGACACGGCGCAATGGTACCCAGAAGCATATGCTTCGCGATGCGGAACAGGAGCTCCTCAGCAAAACGTCCATCTGCATGACTCCGAACACATCTTGCAGTTGACATCGCAATTCAACACAGACCCACCTACATCTTAATGATAATGATTTTCGCAAAACACGCCGAAAAAGTCATGACAGCAACAGAAAACAAAGCAATCCACCAAAGCTGCCAATGTCGCCAAGCTGCCGAAATCAGCCCGTCCGGCGAAGCCTTCAATCGTCCTGCGCCGTCAAAAAGCACTTCCGCCGGCGAGGCAAAGTAGGTTACCTCGGTAAGCGCGGTACTCAGCCGTAGTGGAAGTCGTCGTGGCCGCAGTGGCTGAGATTCCGAACTACCTGTGCGGCTACGACTACTACGACCACCACCACCATTGTCAACACCACCACTCCTCGTGGTGCCGCTTCTAACCCCAGCCCTACAAAACGATTTAGAGACAAAGCTCTTGAACCCATAGAACCCTTGTCACAAACGCCCCTGTTCTCTACCTGACCCTGAATACATTTCGAAGCCCTACGATGGCAGTTTGTTACAGAGCTCTTATAGAAAAGAAAAGACCTTAAACGGATCTCGAACCCTAAAACACACCAAACCCCGCTTGAGTCCATCGAAACCTTCTTACGGCACCCTTACACAGAACCCTTAGAGGGATCCTTATAGAATGACAAAAATTCGAAGCTCTCTAAGCCCCCTAACCCCTAAAACCCAAAACCTTAAACCCTGAACCCAAACTCTAAAACCCTGACCCCTTAACCCTAAACCCTACATCGTGTCCTTAGATCCCTTGAAGATCCCTTAAAGGAACCCTTAAACGTTCCTTTAAGGGTTCCTTTATGGGCTCCGTTCAGGGTTCCTTTAAGGGTTCCTTGAAAGGAACCCTTAAAGCCCAAAGCCAAACGGCAAAGTTCCCCCAAAACCCCCAAAACCCCAAACCTTAAACCCTTCTAGATCCCCTTTAAAGGAACCCTTCTAGATCCCCTTTAAAGGAACCCTTATAGATCCCTTCTAAAGGAACCCTTATAGATCCCCTTTAAAGGAACCCTTATAGATCCCTTTTATAGAGACCCAAGCCGAAGGGCGAAGTTCCTGAGGCTCAGGTCGAAGCCCTTCGGGCCCGTGCCCAGGAGGAGCTCCAGCCACCGGAAGCCTCCGAGGCTCGGTGAGGGCTTTAGGGCTTCTTTAAGGGATTTTGAAGGGTTCCTTTAAGGGTTTAGGGCTTAGGGTTTTAGAGTTTTGGGTTTAGGGCTTAGGGTTTTAGAGTGTTGGTTTCAGGGCGTAGGGCTTTTAGAGTTTTGGTTTCAGGGCGTAGGGCTTTTAGAGCTTTGGGTTTTAGAGTCTTGGGTTCAGGGCGTAGGGTTTTTAGAGTTTTGGGTTCAGGGCTTAGGGTTTTAAGGCTTTAGGGTTCCTTTAAGGGATCCATAAGGGTACTATTTAGGGTTTAGGGTGTAGCATTTAGGGTTTAGGGTTGTTTTTATAACAGTAACAACAAGAATAACAATAGTAATCGGAATGACACACAATAATAGCAAGAATAGCCATAAAAACAATAACAATAACAATAACTTTGTGGTCAATAATAACAATAATAACAACAATAATAGTAATAATAACAACCATAACAGCAATAGCAACAATAACACAACAAGAACAATAAGAACCACAATCACATTATCTTAGTAAGAATCATTGTTTAGGGTTTAGGGTTTAGGGTTTCTTAGAGGCTTCAGATTACATCTTCCGCGGACGCCGGTACGAGAGGCTCCAAAACGGTAATCCTAAACTCTAGACTCGAAATCCTAAATCACAACCCCTGTAGCCTGAAGCCTAATACCCCAAATATGGGGGCCGGCAAGGTAGAATAGGGCGTTGGGGTGTACTATACTACAACCATACTGGGTATGCTACGGCTGATGGTCAAAATCCTGCATTGCCTTAAGGACCCTAAACTATGGGAATTATGGTATATTTCTTATTATGGGTAATGCAGGATTTTGACCATCAACAGTATGAGCAATGATTCAGGCGCCTATGCTAAACCTTCGAACGGCCAAGGCCCCAAATATTTGGCACTGCTCGGAGCCGTAGACCCTAAACCCCAAAACAGTAATGATCCCAACACAAAGCCCGAACCCATACAGAACCTTTAAGAGAACCCCTATACAACCCTTACCCNGTAGACCCTAAACCCCAAAACAGTAATGATCCCAACACAAAGCCCGAACCCATACAGAACCTTTAAGAGAACCCCTATACAACCCTTACCCAACGCTTTGCGCCTCTTCGAGCTAAAATGCCCGTTAACTGAAATATATACCTTCAACTCCAGGACCCCTTAAGGGATCCCTTAAAGGAACCTACTCCCAAAACCCTATAAGCCCATAATCATTGTAATAGCAACAATAATGATACTGATAGGCCCTTTCTCCGGTGTTCAGGGTTTGATGGTTTAGGGTTTACGGGTTTGGGGTTCTAGGGTCTAGGGTTTGGGCTTTGGGGTTCGGGCGAAAGGAGGGCTTTCGGATATTTCCCTTTTCGGCCCCTTTTCCCATCCCTACTTGGAGGATCATGGGACTTAGTAAGTATGGTTATAAGTACCTTAATTGGGGTTATAAGTAATTATAAGTATAGTTACCATAATAATAACCCTAGTTACTAAGTCCCATGATCCTTTAAGTAAGTCAGACTCCGAGTTTCGGGTTGGGGTTTTGGGTTCGGGGGGTTGAGGATTTTGGGTTCCCTATACCAAGCCCTCATAGTAGCCCTTAAAGGAGCCCTTTAAAGGAACCCTAAGGCCCCTATACCAAACCCTTATAGTGGGGTTGAGGATTTGGGAGTTTCCGAAAATTTGGGGTACCTAAATTTGGGGTCCTTATAGTACTATTTCGGGTACTATATTTGGGTCCCCTATTTTCGGAAATTCCCATTTTGGGTTGGGGTTTAGTGTTTGGGAGCTGCTTTACACAGTGAAAATCTCAAAGCACAGGCTTCACCATGTCTTTAGATGGGAACGGTGCAAGAAGACCATATTGGGTTCATGTAGGGGTTCCTATAAGGGTTCCTTTAAGGGTTCCTTGTAAGGGTTCCTTTATAGGGCTTTGAAGGAGTTTGAGGATTTGGGATGGTTTTGGATAGGGATCTAGAAAGACATTGACATCGAACACGAGATGGTGTGGTGTTAGATTTTGGACCTCGAGTTCGGGACGCCGTGGGGCGTGGGGTTGCAGGATTCTAGGCACCGGGAAGTGGGGGCGAGGGGACACATCTGGGAGTTTTCGAAACTTCGGGGCACCTTAGTTTGGAGCCCTTATAATAAGGATCCTACTATTTAGGGGTACTATACTAGGGTCCCCTATTTTCGGGAACTCCCTTCTCGGTACTCCTAAAAACAATACCTCGGAGACACTGAATGTGCCGCCAGGGCAAACGTAAACTTCGGCACCCCTCCCGAGATCTTACCGAGGCCCTGAAGCCTCAAACCCGAAGCCCTCTAAACCCTAAACCCTAAAACATCCTAAAACCCTAAACCCTAAACCCTAAACTCTAAACCCTAAACATCCTAAAACCCTAAACCCACAAGAACCTCCAAGCCCTGGAAGCCGAAACCCAAAGCCAGCCTGCGACGACACCGAAGCCGTAAACCCGAAACCCTCTGAAACCCAAAAGCTCTGAGCCCTTAACCCTACTGTTGATGGTCAAAATCCTGCATTACCTTAAGGATCCTAAACGATGGGAATTATGGTCTATTCCTTATTATGGGTAATGCAGGATTTTGACCCTCAACAGCTATGAAACCTACTAGAAGCCCCCACAAGAACCCAAAGTTCAGCCTGCGACGACACCGAAGAAGGAGAGGGTGAAGTGTGCCATTCGTGATCTTCGGGGGCCGAGCCACGAGAGCACGAGGAACCTCATGGCGTTTAATGTAGGAACCTGATGAAGAAACCTTGGGCCTTTACTTGGGTTCCTTTAAAGGGGTCTATAAGGGTTATTATAAGGGATCTATAAGGGTACTATAATAATGTAGGAACCTGATTAAGAAACCTTGGGCCTTTATTAGGGTTCCTTATATGAATCCTACTATTTGGGTGTTATAGGCCCAGGGTTTCTTAATCAGGTTCCGACATTATGGTTTAGGGTTTAATGGCAACCCATCCGTAACGCCAGCAGAACACAGGGGTTGTGTTCCGACTCCAAACTGTCTAGGGTTTAGGGACGTCTTGGGTTCAAAGCTGGCTGCGTTGGAGCCTGAGGCAAAGCGGGGCCAGACACTTGCGCAAAATACTGGTTTACAGTATGCGTGCACATGAAGTGCGTATGTACCACTAGCTTACTCGTGACATCGCAGATCTCCATTCCCATAACTTCCAGGCATTCTATGTACAAAACCCTGGCTCGAACCCTAAATCGATGAAACCTCTACTTGTGGATGCATGTGGGTGGTTGTCAAAATTAAGGTCCCTTTTGGGGTACCCTAAATATTAGGTGCCGTATTTTAATGGGGACCCAAAAAACAACCCTAATTTTGACAACCACCCATGTATGAAAAGGGTGGATTTTTTTGGGGGGTCTTTTTTTTGTTTGTCTTTTTTTTTTGTTTTGCTTTTCCTTGGTTTTTCCTAGGGAAAACAGCAGTTTCCTTACGTTTTGGACGGATTTGGCGTGATTTTCCTTGGTTTTCCTACGAAAAAAACATGTTTTTTGCTTTTCCTTGGTTTTTCCTAGGGAAAACAGCAGTTTCCTTACGTTTTGGACGGATTTGGCGTGATTTTCCTTGGTTTTCCTACGAAAAAACATAGTCTTGTCCTTGATTTTCCCTCGGGAAAACACAGTTTTTCGTGATTTTCCTTGGTTTTCCTACGAAAAAAACATAGTCTTGTCCTTGATTTTCCGTCGGGAAAACACTGTTTTTCTTGCATTTTGGACGGATTTGGTGTGATTTCGCTTGGTTTTCCGCGGGAAGACCTACATGAACTTGCGTAAAACGTACGTTATCTTAGGTTTTTGTCGGGACAACGTCTTTTTTACCATCGTGCACGGACTGCGTGTGATTGTCTTTGGTTTTCCCAAGAAAAACCTACAATACTTCGAGCGAAGAGTACGTCACCTTGCGTTTTTCCAGGGAATAAACCGTTTGCCGTACATTTTGGACTTTGCTTCTTTTGGTTTGACCCAAGAGAAACACTATTCAGCTTGCGTCTTGGACGGATTTGGTGTGACTTTTCTTAGTTCCTGTCAGGAAAACTGACACTACCTTGCTGTTGTTGTTGTCGTTGTGGTTGTGGCTGTGGTTAGTGTTGCTGTTGTTGTTGTGGCGGTTGTTGTTGTTGTCGTTGCCG